>PVKH010003074.1:13652-25746 GCA_004027955.1 Chaetophractus vellerosus | reverse complement strand
TATAGGGGATTTCCACATGCCCCACCCCCTCCTTTTCCCACACTTTCCCACATTAACAACATCTTTCATTAGTGTGGTAGATTTGTTACAATTGATGAACACATATTGAAACATTGCTATAGTTTACATCTCTATCCCACACAGTCTTTTAGGTTATGACAAAACATATAATGGCCTGTAGCCATCATTGCAATGTCATGCAGGACAGTTCCAATGTCCCCAAAATTACACGTTATGCCTAATCTTCCCTATCCCTACCCTCAGAATCTCTGGTGGCCACTGCTTTTACATCAATGATACATGTTCTTCCATTGCTAAAATAATAAGCCTTAATAGAATAATAAGTCTACTTTATTCCATAATTTATTCTCCAACCTTGAGGATTTTGGGATGGTGATGCCCACTGTTTCTAATTTAAAGGAGGTTTATGTCCTATGGGGCAGATGTATGGAACTATCTTAACACTATTCTTGTTAAATATATGTCTCTGAGATGTAAATCTTTGGTCCATTCATGTGCCAGTTGAAACCTGAATCTGATCAGAGTTGCAACACCTACTCTCCAGTTTATTGGACTCACCCAGGACAACAAACAAGGAGATGATGATGGACAACTCCCTTTCCAAGGAAGAGAGTATACTAATTCTTAAAAGAGATGGGTACTGTTATCTCTGGTCTGCTGAGGTGAACAAACATTGTGGCTTGGAAAAGTTAATAATTGGCCCAAACCATACAAGCTTGCAAGTAGCAGGACTTAGAAATGAACCAGAAATTGGGATAAATAACCAGAGAGATTTGGTATTGAGTCACTGGGTTAACTGGTATAGAATTCTATAAATTACTCTTTAATAGTAAGGATTCCTTTCAGAACCTGGGATTGAATATGGGACTTAGGCTGCTTATAGATATGAACTACTACCAGGATTACATAGAAGTGTGAAATAGTTTCTCCCTATGGATTGAATTGCATCCCCACAAAAGATATATTAAAGTCCTAACCACAGTCCTATGAATGGGACCTTATTTGGAAATAGGGTCTTTGAAGATATGATGAGGTAAGATAAGTTCAGACTTAGATTGAACTAAGATAAATTCAATCTACCGGAAACCAGGAAGAGGCAGAGGAAGATTCTCTGCTACAGATTTCAGAGGGAGCAGGACCCTGCTGACAACTTGAGTTTGGATGTCCAGCCTTTAGAACTATGACACAATAAATTCCTGTTGTTTTAAGCCACCGAGGAAACTAAGACTCAAATAATTATTTCTCACTTTATTATCTAGCAATATGTGCCTTAACACATGCTGTTCCCCCTGCTGAAATGATCTTCCTTCACTTTTCCTCTTGGCAAAACATTCAAGAGTCATTTTATGTCTCTCCACCCTGCTGAAATCTTTTTTTGCTCCAGAAGGACTGAAATGTACACTGCTCAATGCCTCTACTGTGCATTATGTATACCTCCATTTACAGCACTTAGCAGCATATATTTTAGCAGTCTCTCTTCTGCTAAAAAAAAAATTGTCTATTGTCTTATTAAACACACATAGCTCCAAAAAACAGGGGCCATGATTTTCCTTTGGAGTAATCCCAAGACCAATCACTGTGCCTCTCAAATAACAAGCTCTCAATAAATACATGACGGCAGAAGGGAGGGAGGCAGGATAACAAATTAAGTCCTCATTTCTTGCTGACTTACATCACTGCTTCCTTAATACTTTAATTGCTCTCTTTTCAGAAACAAACTTGTCCAAAGCAAAAGGTTTTTAATGACTTTTTAAATACAAATATTACATAAAATAGCAGTCTATTTAAAAAATATATTTATTTTCCCCCACCCCTATTGTTTTGTACTCACTGCTCTTCTGTGTCTGCTTGTCTTCTCTTTAGGCAGTACTGGGAATAGATCCTGGGACCTTCAGAGTGGGAGAGAGATGCTCAGTCTCTTGCACCACCTCAGCTCCCTGGTCTGTGGTGTCTCTTATTGTCTCGACTCTGTGTCTCTTTTTGTTGCATCATCTTGCTGCACCAGCTCTCTGTGTAGGCCAGCACTCCACATGGGCTAGTTCTCTGCTCAGGCCAGCTTACCATGCAGGCCAGATTGTCTTTCACCAGGAGGCTCTGGGAATCGAACCCTGGACTTCCTATATAGTAGATAGGAGCCCAATTGCTTGGGCCACATCCATTTCCAGTCTATTTTTAAAAGATCTAATTACAATCCTATTACTTAAGGGAGCCACTCTGAATCTGAAAAAGCTTAAGCCTTGGTATGTTGCAAAATATTTTTTAAACCAGATGGAGATAGAGTGAATATGCCTAGTTGTTTGTGGTTAGGACATAGTTCCTGCTCCCTCCTTCCACCCCTTTTCACCCCAGGCTACAGTACAAACAAGAAGATGGTTATAAAAGCCAAGAAATCCCAGGCACTGTACCCCTGATGTCAAACTGGAAGGAACAAGTAAGTTCATACTTTCTTTCTATTCCAATATTATTCATACATGTTAAGTTGAAATTGAAGGAATCTTGAGAGGCCCAAGATTCTGATCCTAGCAAGACTGGCAATTGGACCT
Source organism: Chaetophractus vellerosus (assembly GCA_004027955.1). Taxonomy (NCBI): domain Eukaryota; kingdom Metazoa; phylum Chordata; class Mammalia; order Cingulata; family Chlamyphoridae; genus Chaetophractus; species Chaetophractus vellerosus. The sequence continues at coordinate 23,182 of PVKH010003074.1, read as the reverse complement.
CCTCATACAAAGGGATATTCTATTTTTATTTTCTAAAACTCATAGGTGTTTGACATTTCTTTTTTTTTTTTAATTACCCAAAGGACTTGTATCAAAGAAACACCAGTTTCCTAAGAATTCACATTTTGAAATAAATTGTTTCTATGAATGCAGACGTGCAACAGAACAGTAAGTTATAGTAGGGGATATTCTTTGCAAAACCAGAGAAAAATCTACATGGTTAAAACAACACTGCACATTTGATTTTCAGATAGGCAGAATGGGAAAAGAAAAATACATCATGGACTGCTATGTCACAGAAGCATGTTTTAATCATTTTATTTTTGTTTTAAATAAATTTCAGTAAGGTAAAAGTTTTTAAAACTTACATGAACAAAATATAAAAGGTATCCTACAGGTGGCTCTCACATACTGTAAACTAAAGTATCTGCTTTTTCTAGAGTCCTGTTTTGTTTAGATGGAAAAGGGTAGATCCTTGGGCATATTTTCATATTATATTTTATATAAAGAACAAAAATGAGTAAAATAAATGAAAATACTCTTTGTCACATTTCTACTATTCCCCAATGAAAGACAAAGGGGTATATTAAAAGGTGAGATTTAATGGCTTTTTGTGCCTTATTATTCTAAAAGCATATAGGTATGGTAGCGTAGACAGCTGAGTTCGGCTGCATTTTCAAAATTCCAAACAAGGTTTCTTCTGCACTACAGTTCAGTGCCAGCGATAATTATCATTCTCTTCTGCAGACATTTGGCTGTTAAAAGCAGAATCAAGTGTCACATTCTGTCTGTGTTTTAAGGCAGAATAAAACAAACTATTAAAGTTACTTTTGAAATAAAATTCCTAAGAAGGATACCTGACACTGCATAAATGAAAAAAACTGATGTTTATGTATATACTTTGGGTTGGGATAGGAGAAAATGAGGGAAAAAATTCTCCTCCATCAGCCTTAAATTGCAGATGTTTTTTCAGCTGAAGTATCTGAGCTCTGTTTTGATAGATAAAATTTGATTTTAAACAAAACCTCAATGAAAACCTGTGATGTTTCTAACTGGAATCAAAAGATATTTTCTTTAAAGTGGCAAAGGGAAAAGTTTCATTTAGCCTTTGAAACATTAGTTAACAAAAAGTTGCTTTTTATTTTAGTATGGTACATATCAATGTAGATTAAACAGGCCTGTATTGGGTTGTTGCATATTTCCATTGACATTAATCACAGGGCATGGTAGTACTGAGAGATGACCTAGGTTATCTACTTTATTCCAAGAAAACTCTTGTTTAATCCATTGTTTTATTGCAGTCCTATTTCCCCATGGTTCTTAGAATCAATCAGCCCAGGCAGAATAGTAATTCCCTTTTTTACCTTTAGATTCAGAGACATGAGGAGCCCAAAGTAGCTAGGTGGCCATCTTAACTTCCAGTAGTTGTGTCTCCTGGTGTAAGCAATCCTCCTTTTGAAACACAGACCTGTAGACCAGTAGAGCTTAAGGTTGCAGGGACAGGAAGCAAACATTTTTCTAGTGGATCACTAGGGTAATAGTGAGTGGTGTCACTCCAAATTCCACCCCTCAAGTCCTGGACCTGTGAATTCTGGTTATGGCAGAAACACCACCATAGAGTGGGGGCTTTGCTGATACCATGATTGAGTCTTCTAAAGGCAATTCCACAATTCTATCGATCCAGCTACTTCAGGGTGATGGCTAACATGGTAAGGCCAGTGAATTCTATGTATATGTGCCCATTCCCACACATCATTTGTTGTGCAATGGGTTTCTTGATCAGAAACAATGCTGTGTGAAATACTGTGACAGAGGATAAGGAATTATGTAAGTCCATGGATGATAGTTTTTTCAGAAGCATTGCCTGCAGTGATGGCAAACCCTTATCCAGAATATATGTCTATTCCATTTAGAAAAAAAATCTATGATGGAAGTGACCAAATGTAATCCACCTGCCACCAGGTAGCAGGCTGATCACTTTGGGGAATGTTGTAATCATTATTCTCCCAGGTCCTAAGCATTTTCTGAAGTGTTCTTCCCTGAATTCAGCATGGTTAACTCCCTCCTTAATTCAGGCATTACCTCAAATGTCTTCTCAATAGGACATTTCTGCCCCCCCTTATTTTATGTGTACTCTCATATCCAGTCACTCTTTATGACATATCCTGTTGTATTATCCTTTGTACCTCACTATCTGAAATTTTTGAATGTACCTTTATGTTGAGAATGGGATCCTTCTATTCTGCAGCAGGGAAAATATAAATGCTAGGAAATATGAATGTTAGAAAAATAAGAATGTACGTACTTGTAATTGTAACTGTATGGAAGAAGAAGCAAGACATGGAAGAATAGACAATACATGGAGGGATGAGGACAAAGCTGTAGAATATATTGCCTTCTTCTAAACCCCACTATGTTGTGGGCCATGAATACAATAGACATTTGACAAGCTAGGAATACCTGCCTCATGGGTGTGTGTCTGTGACAGCACAATTCATGAGAGTTAAGAAGGAGACCCTCACCTAAAGCAATGATGTTATAAGGAGACAAACTACAGAAGAATGAACTTATTATTAATTGGATATAGAACAATATATGTTCAGGAAGCTCCACATCAAGAAGAAGTTCATGGGAGCATTATTTTTTTTGAAAGAAAAATCAAAATCATAAGCAAGGAAAAATTTGATTATTTGTAAAAGTGTTAACCTATCCAGTTTACTCTTTCTTCCTCAGACTCTGTTCATAGGGAGGAATGATAATCGCCTACGTGGACCTAGATGAGCATTGCCCCATGTGGTCTGAGTAACAGCATTGCTACAGGGGAAGACATCTCTGAGGGGGCAGGTTGAAGTTGTGGCTGAACTACTGTTGGTTTGTTTATTGTGTGTTCCTTCCAATAAAATGAAGGCTTTATGAGTTCAAGGACTCTGATTTGCTTGTATAATAAGGCCCTATGCCCAGAAGTGTTCATGATACTGTAATTTGTGTAATTCTCTCTCTCTCTCTCTCTCTCTATATATATATATATATATATATTTATATTTAATTTTTTGTAGGAATAAATGAAGAACTGCTGTCTCAGTGTGTGGTGAAGCTATGCCACTTATTACCCCCAGGTGGAGCTGTGACAGCTTTGGTTCATTAGGGACAAATGGATTTGACAAGACATAAAATAGAATTTGACCTATTTGCAGTGTAAATGATGACAGCCATCTGTTGACTTATTTTCAAGATAGTGTTTGTGTTGAAGTGAATATCAGAGATCCAATATATGGAAATATTGAGTTGTCTTTGAGATGTCAAAGAAGAACTTCAATGAAGTAGCTAAAATTCAAAAATGAATCTGAGATAGGGATAAATCTCTGCGTACAATGCCCTCAATGAACATAATGAGATGAATATATTCCATGTACTGTCATATTTATATGCTTTAATTAAGTTCTGATAGTATAATCTCACAAGGACATGGATTCTATTACAAAATTACATTATGTTTTTTTCAGTTAATAGCAGTTTGTTTGAAAAAATACATGTGAAACTAAAAATAGGTTACAATTGGAAATTTTGCTGAACTTTGACAATTATATACTTAAGTGATTTTGGGGCTGTTTGGAAGCTGGCAATTTATTCCTTGTGGTAATGATATTTTTCTGCTTTTTCTGTTATTTGTCTTCACAATTCATTGCACAGCACATTTGCTTTCGCACTCTATAATGCTTTGCATACGTTCCTCCAGTAGTTGAGTGACTGCTCAGAACTGTATCAATGGGGATTCCCTGGAGATGGGGCCTGAGTGCATGAGAAAGGTGAGCAAGATGGTGGCACAGTCTCAATTCCTCATCTTCCTTCTGCTCTGTGTCTCAGGTGAGAGGTTTACAAGTGTAACAAAGTTATAATTCCAGAGAAATGATTTTAATATGCAGAGTGAAAAAAACATTTCATTTAAAACAGGTCTGAATATGTACAATAAATAAGAAATCTGAAATTTTAAATATACATTTTAACATATATTCTGTGCAATAGATGATCTCTGTTCATTCTTAATTTCAGGTGCCAGTGTGGACATTGTGATGACCCTGTCTCCAAATTTCCTGGCTGTGTCTCCAGGAGAGACTGTTACCATCAACTGCAAGTCCAGTCAGAGTATTTTACACAGCACCAACCAGAAGAATTACTTAGCCTGGTACCAGAAGAACAGGATCCTAAATTGCTAATCTTCTGGGCATCCACCTGGCTTGTGGTGTCCCTGATCAATTCACTAGCAGTGGGTCTGCTACAGCTTTTACTCTCACCATCAGTGGATTCCAGGCTGAAGATGTGGGAGATTATTACTGTCAGCAATATTACAGGTATCCTATCTCAACACAAACCTCCTCCCTAGAGTTGTTAGTGAATTTGTGCAGTAGCAGGTGCTTCCTGCCCACACTGCCATGGAATTAGCAACTTTGTCTTTAAGCCTGAGAGGTTGTGGGTCCTGACTTATTTATGCGATTGGTTTCAGGATTAAGGAGGCAATTAAAGGTTGGTTGTCCCTTTATTTTTCTGTTGTGTAAGAACACCAGGGGAATGCACACAACGCTCTGTAATAATTTCTATTTCTCTTATAACTAATTAGTACAAATTTTGTTGCTTAAACATTAGAAGGATGTCAATTTAAAGTCCTGAAGGTTAGAACTCCAAAATGTTTCTCGCTAAGCTAGAATTAAGTTGTGGACAAGACAGCGTTCTCTTCTGGAAGATCTAATTAGGATTGGTTTCCTTCCCTTTTCAGGTCATAGAGGCCTCCTCCATTGCTGGGTCATATTCTCTTCCTCCATTTTTAAACCATCAACATTACATCTTTTTACTACTTCCTCTGTAGTCATATCCTACTCAGACCTCAGCTGGGAAGAGCTCCTGCTTTTAAGGACTCATGTGACTAGATTGGGACCACAAGATTTTCCAGGGTAATCTCCCCATCTAAAAATCTGTATCTTTAATGATATCTTCAAAGTCCCTTTTGCCATAACAAGTATCATATTCACAGATCCAGGGTTTGCAGTATTGGCATTTCTCTAAGCCAGTATTCTGCCTACCATTTCCTCTTAAGGACACTTCTTGTACAGTGTCAGGAATCTTATTATCATGCTCCATACAGATAGATGCACATGAGTGAGCCAAGCAAAACTCTACCTTGATCCTTGGTTTATATGATCCACCTAAATTTATACTCTGATGACTCACTACTAATTCCCTATGTCTTCTTGCTATTAAGCTTTCCTGTTTTAAATCCTTACCAATCTTCTTCTCTTCCTCCTGTCCATGCTATTATCCTTCAAATCTGGGAGCTTTCCAAGATACTATCTTCGCCCCTCTGTATTCCAACTCTCGACCACAGACCCTAGTCTGCCTCTCTCCATTCCTCCCTACTTCACTATCTTTTCCAGCTAGGACATTCTGCTCAATGTCATCTGATTATGGTTTTAGCAGTTCTATTGCAGCTCCTTTGCTCAGTACTGCCTTTTCTTCTGAAAGTAATAGCAAGTAAAATTAAAAGATGGTAATTCATCTCTCTCAGTCACACACTTTTTTAAGGTTATACTACAATTATCTAAATATATTAATCTAAAACTGTGTGGTGATTAATCCATGACTTTGATTCCTCCGGTATCAATTTTACTTTTACAATTCTGACCCTTCCTAGCCAGGAGAACTTGATTAAATTAATTGATTACTCCATGAGAAGATCTTTTTATATGTAAAATTATGGTAGTTTGAGATTATTTTATAATCCCAGAAGTAGAAAAATTATGTTTATAAACTAATCTAGTCCTCTGGGTGTGATACCCTTTGATTGCTTTAAATCCAGATGAGAAGCACTTGATTGGGTTACCTGTTAAGAATGCTTTAGGGCTTTTTTTACTAAGTCACTAAGATGCAACTCAGGTTGAGTCCCTCGCCCCTTGCTGGGTCTGATATAAAGGCACTCACATGGACAGACAGACACAAGAGAGAGCTCTGTTATTTTTGATCCTGTCAGGTGACAGAAAGACAAAAGCTCAAACAGCTGAGACCCCAGAGAAAGATGAGCCATTTGCCTGATAACTTATAGCAGAACTTGGGAAGAGAGCAGAATAGCTGAGACTGAAGCCCCAAGAGACAAGCCTTATGCCAGCCTGTAAGTGAAAATGGGAAGAAAGCAAAGCAGCTGAGCCAAGGAAAGGAAGCCCAGAGGGAAAGTAGAGACCAGACAGAGATTGCCCGTCATCTTGCTTCAACACATGGCAGTAGACTTTGGAGAGAAAGTACCTCTTATGGTGCCTTGAGTTAGACATTTCATGACCTTGGGACTCTAAGCCTTTACCCCAAATAAAAACCCATTATAAAAGCCAACATATTCCTGGTACTTTGCATCAGCATCCCTTTGGATGACTAATATGAAAATGATTATAATCATTCTACTTATTTTGTTGTTCTGCTGTGAAGCAAAAATGAGTCAATACAAGTACAATGCTTTGAGAAAACACTTGTACAATAAGTAAGCACCTTCTCAAGCAGCTCTTTCTTATCATCATTAATTTTATTCACTTTATACACTTGGGTCTTCTAGTTTCTGAAGTAATTTTTATTTGTTGCCTCCATTTTTTTACTTGATTACTCTGCACTTGATTTCACCCACCACACAATGAAGTGAGCCATGGAACTTTAATTTTCAAATTAAGTAGTCAGTTTTCATTCCTTTTAGAAATGCCATTATATTGACAATCAGATGATAATGATAGTGATTAACATTCATTATATGATTTACATATCTCACTTAATCTTCAAAGTTAACACATGAAATAGGTTTGATTGTTTTACCTGAAGACATGGGGCTGCTTCTTTAGAGCCAGCATTGGTTATTTAATGACCATTCATTGATTTGTGCAGACAGACTTCCTAAGAAAAATCTGAGGACTTGCTAAAATGCAGATTCTCAAATTCCAATTCTGGAAATTCTGGCCAGTTTGACAAGAATATGGCTCAAGATTCATATTTTTTTTCCCAAGCTTCCAAGTTGAATCTGATATGCAGCTAATCTGGAGAAACAGAGAACACTTTTGTTGATAACATAACATTTTGTCATTCACTTACAGAGGTTGAGTTCATTCTTATGCATTTTAATCTTCTATGTCAGGATTTCCTGAAAAAGTATCATTGTATATCAACTGCTCAGAGTCCTTTCCAGTTTAGTTTTGTCCCGGATTTCATTTTGGTTACAGTGTCATTAGTAATAGCTGCATCAAAGTTAGCCAAGATTGTTTTAAAGACTTATTTTCATTTTCTTTTTGTTCTTAACTCTCAGCTTCTTCCATGTTCTTATTTATTTTATTCAATGTATAGTGAGTAGAACTCTCCCTTTTACATGTGGTTAAATCAGAGAGAGACCAGCAATAACACATCTCACTTTTCCTGGCTCTTTTCCTTATCATCTCTGGACAGTTAACCCCTCCTAGTTTAAGATGGCAATAGGTGAAATATTTGATGCATCTGTCCCTGCCATCTGCTTGCTATACTAGTCAATTGTGACTTGGTCTGTGCTATGTTCTCCTAAATGCACAAAGCTTCCAGGCTGGCTCTCAATGGATGTTTAAGTTTGCTAAAGGCTACCCAAACCAATATACCAGAAATGTGTTGTATTTTACAATGAGGATTTATTAGGTTAAAAACTTACAGTACTGAAGCCATGAAAGTGTCCAAATCAAGGTCAAATCAGAGATGGTTTTGCCCCAACCTACAGCTGTGAGCCATCATGCATATGGTGGCATTCCCTTAATTCTCCCCTCTTCTCCAGACCTCAATGCTTTCAGCTTGAAGCTAAAGTGGCTTCTATCAGCTTCCAGCCCTGAGGATTTTTTTCTAATATCTGGGACTTTTTATCTCTCTGTTTATAAAGGTCTCCACAATTAATCTAAGGACTTTAACCCAAGTAATACAATCAAAAGGCCCCAACTACAATAGGTTTACATGCACAGGAATGGATTAGCTTTAAAAAAAGGGTATTCCTGGGTCAATAAAAACTGAACTGTCACAATGAGAATAGTGGAAAATTTTGGAAATTATTAGTTAATAATAATATGTAACATATATCAGAAATAGTAGCTCAACAGTCCTGCTATGGAAGTTATGGAGGACAGTGTGAAGTCTCTTGCTACAGTGGTTTTTGTCATTTAATATATGACCAACCCATTTGAGAAGCATTGAGATAAGAAAAAATGAAAGTGTGTGCTTAACAGAAAATAACTATTCAATTATTATTTCTTCAAAAGTAGAAGAAAATGAATGAGCTTCTTTTACAAAATGTTTGTTTAAGTTATCCATGTACCATGTGGCTAACCACATGAACACAAGGAGACAAAAATCCATTAAATTAAACTAGCTTCTATTTCACATGAAAGTATTTATTTTAAGAGCATTGGACTGAACAACAAGTTACTATGTGTAGCTCCTGAAGATTCAGTTATGCATCATTCTGAAAAATGAGCTTTTATTTAGATAAATTGAAAGCACTTCTCAATTAAATGTTCTCATCTTTGATTCTATGATTTATGTACAACTTCTAATTGTAAAGTGACAGCCTTCTCCTCTAGTCTCCATTAGCATAGCAAGTTTTCAAACAGTTCAGTGATGCCTGTTTTATATCAGTAACATCGGATCCTTTCAAAAAGAAATTTAATTCTAATAATGTCTTGAGTTTTCTTCATCAAATTTATAGTATCTAAGAAAAGCTTCTGGAACTTCATTCTGTGGAAGTTGAAATGCCTGATTATTTTTCATACACTTGCAAATTCAGTTAAAGACCTCAATATGGAGAACAACTTATTTTGTTGTGTGATGACTATAGTAGACTGATTGATATACCCCAGATATAACATGTTCTTAACCGTAATCCTCTTCCTTTGAGTGTGAACCCACTGTAAAGTAGGAACTTTTGAAGATGTTATTTTAGTTAAGGTAAGGCCATCTTAATCCTATTGCTGGAGACCTTATAGAGAGAATGTCACAGGGAGGATCCAGAAACCCAAAGTCAGTAGGAACCTGGAAGAGAAAGGAGAGGAATCACTATGGGATGGGAACGTCAAGGAACCCAAGTTTGGCCAGACAGCCAGAATGCTCCCTACTCCCAGAGGAAGCAAGCCACCCAGCTTCCTAAAGTTTGTGATAATAGATTACTGATTTAAGCCAATCCATTCCATGTATTTGTCATAACAGTTTGGAAACAAAGCCAAATATGACAATTTTTAAAATTCATAATGTTGTGGTAAATATCATTTGCTTACCAATATATATTGATAACTAAAATATTGAGATTTACTAAGAATTGATTATGGCTGACTCGGTTTCAAAATTGTATCCAAGCAACCTGTAATGATTTATATATTGTAAGAGAAAATCTCTTGGTCAAACATTAAGAATGCTTTATATACATATTATATATGCCCACCCAACCACTTTATACATACATGCACAATCACACGCACATACAGAGTAACTGAATAGCGACTTTTTTT
>PVKH010003074.1:0-13552 GCA_004027955.1 Chaetophractus vellerosus | reverse complement strand
GCTTTGCCCTGTCTGTGGCAGCTTCTTGCCCTGCCCACAGCAGCTCTGCTGGCCCATGGTGGCTTGCCCTTCTCAAAGCGGTCTGCCCACTAGGAGAGGTCCCCAGGAACCAAACCCGGGGCCTCCCATGTGGTATACGGGTACCCTTATCCACTGGGCTATACGGCTGGCCCAAATAGCGACTTTTATATGCTGTTGACATTGAGTAGAAACCAATTCACCCCACATATTTTTTCTTAGATGGTAATTATCAATTCATATTCAGAAAGATTTGAGCCCTTGAAGAAATACATAAGTTGTCCGAGTTATAGTAATAATGAACTTTCTGTAAAGATGTTGTTCTGAGTAGAGCAGGGAGCCCTGTAAAATGGCAGCTTCCCACCAAAATGAGAGGGATATGTCAGACCAAAGACAGGTTCAAACAAGTCCAGCTTGGTGAGCAACAAGAGCATTTGATAGAGGGTTTTTAATGGGGCCTTGTCCTAGATGGTCCAGAGGGGAGTCCTCTCTTGGAGAGTCTGAGTCTGGCCATGGACTAAATCCTCATCCATGGCAGCTCTGAAGAAGAAGGCACTTCCAAGGCTCAAGGAGCACTTGCCACAAAGCAAAAGGGGTCTTTTATATCACACATCTAAGTGTGAATGGGGAGGGCACATGATGGGGGTTATGATTAAAAGTGCCGTGCTCAGAACAAATAACCAAGGACCTGAAATGCACTGTGTTTCCCAGAAAGATAGAAGTTACTTTTTCTTAGTAATTATGTAAAAGAAACATTTACAATGTTTGTCATTAAAGCTGAAGTAAAAGCTTTTTATTGATATGAAGGTGTTAAACAGTTCACAGAATGGATTATTCTTGGAGTTTCCTGGGTGAGAAAGACAGCTAAGCATATTTATCATTCATGAGCCAGAAAAAGTTGTTTCCCAAGGATTGCTGTGAAACTATTAAGAAATGAAATGCTGATTAGAATGGGAAAGAACTAGAAGGGCTGTGGGGAAAATACAAAGCCATATATGCTACAGATGTCCTGTCAAATTTTTTCAAATACTATTCAAAATCATTTGGAAATCTATATCCAGTTATTTAAGTGCCCAAAACTCAGGGTTTGAAGTTTTCTCAATGAGTTGAGATCACTAAAACCAAAGTTTGCAAACAAAAACATATTAACTGCAAGTCAGATAACAAGGGACAAATATTGCATTATCTCATTTATATAAAATTATAAGCATATGCAAATTCATATAGTAAAAACTAGAATACAAGTTTCTATGGACAAGAGTGGTGATAGGTAATGGGTATTTAATACGTAATTAACATGGTCTTCTGTTTGGGATGAAGGAAATGTTTTGGTAATGGATGGCAGCAATGGTAGGACAACATTTTGAATGTAATTAATACCACTTAATTGTATATTTGAAAGTGGTTAAAATGGGAAATTTTAGTTTGTATATATGTCACCAAAATAAAAATTTTGATAAAAATCATAGAACAGTACAAAACTGAACCCTAATGCAAGCTATTTGTTATAATTAATAGTATATTTATTATAATATAATTTCATCAGCTGTATCAAAAGTACTACAACAATGAAATATGCTAATCATAGGTAAAATAGGGAATAATGTGTGGGTGGTAGGGTACATGGAGATGCTGTACCTCCTTTAATAAATTTCTGTAGTCTTACAACTGCAAGGCAGGAACAGACAAATTAAGCAATAAGAGCTCATTGAACGTTTAATTTTAGAATGTTATATATTCATTTTGGAAAATATGGACTGACAATTTGGTTAGGTCTTCCTTCAGTTTTATTGCATAAAAAAAATTGACAATCACAAGAATGTTGTTTAGTCTCTAGAATCATTCACTTATTTAATGTTGACCCTGTCAAGAAAGTGATAGGTCTCTTTGTTTGATGCTGCAGAGGCTTTGTCTACCAAGGATATGCCCATGGAAAGACAAGTGCTGGATAAGAGAAATAGACTTCTTCTTTAATGTGGGCAAAATATGCTTGTGAACTTGGAGGTCATTTCAGAGGTTATGCATATTAACATCTCAGACAGATCTCAGTAACTGCCACAGTAAACAAAACCTTAAACAGAGGTATTCCTAAGGGCTCTAGAAACATTCAGACAATACAGGCAAGGCACACATGCTCATAAAATCAGCACCCATTGGTGCCTTAGTCTGGAATACATGATAATGAATTTCCCCAATATAATAGAGTTAGAGTTGTTTTTAATTTCCCTATTCATGATTCTTCTACCCTTTTATTTGAACTTATAATTAGCACTATACCCTTTAAATATATGTCCTATAGACTTAAATCTTGGGTCTGTTCATATAGCAATTGAGCCTGAATCTCAGCAGACTCACGGTCAACACCTTCTTCAGTTCATTGGACTCACCCAAAACAATTATCAAAATGATGATGATGTACAACTCCCATCCCAAAAAGCAAAGAGTTCTACAATTGCAAGCAAAGCACTTCCTTACATCTACCCCATAAATCTAGCCCTCTCCCAATCTGAAGTAGAGCAGGAAGCATAATCCCAAAAGCCTCAAAATTGATATATGATTAAGCATAAGGGGGGGAATATAACCACAGACCAAAGATTTATTAGCTTTACAGTAATGAAAAAGTTGCAACATTGATATAAAGATATTGGTTACCAGAGACTAGGTGGAACATAGCACATTTTAGGGCATACATATAGCAATGACAGATACAGACCATTATACACTTTGTCAAAACCTATAAAACAAAGGTGTAAACTAAATTGTAATGTAAACTATAAACCTTGGCTAGTAGCAATGCATCAAATTGGATCATCTATTATGAAAAATGAAACACTAACATAAGATATTAATAGGATCAAATGTGGGAATGGAGGAGCTGGGTTATATGAGAAACCCCTACATTTTTTATGTATCTTTTCTGTAATATAAAATTTCTCTAAAATTAAAGTACAACAGCCCCCCAAGTGCAGGGGCAGTGTCTGGCAAAGGAAGATGATCCATTGATGGGCCCTTTTTATTGATGACTAGCCTTATGAGTCTTTGCTCTTGAAATTGGAACAGCCTAGTGTTATGAGGTGCTTAAGAGTTGCCTCTTGAGAACCTCCTTGTTGCTCAAATGTGGCCTCTCTCTAAGCCAAACTCAGCATATGAATGCATTACCTTCCTCCCAGCATGGGACATGACTCCTGGGGATGAGCCGCCCTGGCAATGAGGGATTACTAACAAATAAAAGGGGGAAATGGTAAAGAAAAATGAGATCATAGGGCTAAGAGACTTCAAAGTGAGTCAGGAGGTCAACCCAGAGGTAACACTTATGCAGATCCCAGTAGGATCTCCTAGGCTTCCAATATGGAAATCACCCCAAACAGAGGGTCTCCTGAGGGCTTTGGAGATATCCAGGTCCTATATCAAGGCAGTGGGACTTGGGAATTGTCTTTGGTGACATTGCAATGGAGGATATATGCCATGTTATATCATCATGTATCATGTAGAACTGTGTGGGAGAGAGTGTGGTTTACAGTCTGAACTGTGGTCCATGCTTGGTGGGAAAGTCCCAAAATGTGTATATCTATTGCAGGTGATGTGCCATACTGATGAAGGATGTATATGTGGGAGGTTGTGGGAGGTGTGGGAGATGGGGCATATGAGTATCCCTAAAATTTCTGTGTAACACTTATGTAACCAATATATCTTTAAAAACTGATTAAAAATTAAAAAAAAATAAAGTGTGTTAAAAAACAGACCCATGAGTTTGGGTCAAGCCCATTCAGATTACTCATGTCAACATATTTGGTGATATCTGCAAAATCTGTTCAAAGATGAACCTTAGTTACCTTTTGATTGAATAGCTAGGACCAGGAATGTGAGAGCTGGGGAATTAAATATGACTCTGGCATTTATTTCAGGTTACATCTCAAGATAATGCTCCTAATGAAACACAAGTCACAAAAAAGAGAAATTATTCATTCTTTTCCTGTGATTAGGTACATTTCCCCTCATCTGAAACACAGAACAGCAGGAGACTAAGGACTTGGCTCATGCCCTAGTCAAGGCCCATCTATAAGTCTCTGGGCCAGAAGGCTATGCTAGGATCCTTGGGAGAACCCTGCTAAGCATCAAAGGTAAGTGAGGGGGGAAAATGTTCAGGCAGATATCCTGGTAAAAATCATGTGCCCTGACCCTGCCATAGATGTCTGTAACTCAGGTACCTTCTCAGCCCTCACTTTAGTACTGTGGGTTTCTTAGATAAGTTCAATAAAGTTGGGGAACAGTAAGTTTGATGACATGATATTCAAAGCCTAGCATTTTTTAGGAAAAAGGAGAAGAAATAGGGTGATGGTAAACTTCATGAGTCAACTTGGGCAGTTTATAGTGAACAGTTGTGAGGTCAAGTACGCACTGGCCTCATTGTTACTCTGAGGATATTTCAGGGATGTAAATCATCAGTAAATTGATTACATGTGTGACTGATTTCATCTACAATCAATGGAGGTGTTTGCTTTAAAAAATAAGTGATGTTCCCTGTTACTCAAAAAAAAAGAGGGGGTTTGGTTGAGCGGATATGGCTCAGTGGTTGAACATCTGCTTCCCATTTACGAGGTTCTGGGTTCAGTCCCTGGTACCTCCCAAAAATAAAATTTAAAAAAATTTTAAAAATGAGCAATGTCTCATCTAATCAGTTGAAGGCCTTAAAAGGAAAAATAATGACTAAAGCAGAAGTTAAAATTCCTAACTCTATTTAAGCAAGGAAGCTGCTCATGGGGAATTCCTTGAAAATGTTCATCAGAGTACACAGCTTGGGCCTGACCTATGAAATTTAGACTTGCCTGAGACAATTCCTATAAAAAGTCTCAATATTTACATATATATATGTATGTATATATATATTATATATATGAATGTATATCTCCTGTAAGTTCTCTTACCCTACCATGACTAATATAAATGGTGAAGAGGTGGCAAGGGGGAGCAATAAGGACATACTGATTGACCCTCTGTGATCACTGGTGGAAGCAGTGCAGGAGAGCAAACAGCCAGCAGGGCTGAAGAGGAAACTATATCCTGTTTTGGTAAGAGAAAGCAGTCAGAACTTTTGGAGGAAGGTTTAAGAGGCTAGAGCTGAAGTTTTGAGTATGGAAAATGCTCATCACATATGTTTATTCAAATTGAAATATAAAATAATCAAAATTAAAAAGAAAATCCAGGTCCTCAGGTGTGCTAGCCCCATTTGAAATGCTCAGTGGCCACATGAGTATAATCACCAGACCATGGCACCTACTATATTGCTCAGTGTAAATATAGAACATTTCCATCATTGCAGAAAGTTCAATTGGACAGTACTGTTCCAGGGAAGTGGACTGATAGCAAACAGGGGATTTTGGCACATAGTAGAATATTTTCAAAAATCAGGAAGTGCAGAGAGATGGGGGAATAAATAGAAATTCTATTTTAAACACTGATTTTTAAGGCTTTATATCCTTATATCTCTCCATTCTTGCTTTTCAAATCCTTTGATGAGCTTTGTATTTTCAAGCTATAACTATTTTTTTCTATGTAAATAGTATCCTCTCATTCCAAACTGTGTCCAGGGAGTCTTTTCCTGTGTAGACAGGGAATTAGAAAGATTTGTATCTGCTCTGTGAATGGGAACCTATCACTTTCTTACTCCTTGGCTGATGCCAAGGCTTGGCCTTAGGTTATCTCTTCAGGGAATATCCAATGGGTGAGCAAATGCTCAAGTGTAGGTGACAGTGACATTTGCTTGGAGGACAGAGCAGTCTAGGGGAACAGTGAGATGGGCCACTGGGAAATAAGATTGGGTCTGGTTGGAAAATGCTCTCTTGTGGTCCTGAATGGCCTAGACCTGCCCCCAAAAGTGAGGAATTGAGTGGGGAGCAAAGGAAGTGACTGACAGAGCTGCCCATGTGCAGAGGAGACTCGAGAGGGAGAAGTGAAGAGGAGAGAACACTTCCATTTGTGTATGAAAGTCCCTGGTTTCTTCTCTCTGCCTCTTGTTGTCCAGTCTACTCTGCAAAATATTTAAGATCATGGAGGGAAAGACAGGGACAAAGGACAGCTACAGGAGGTCTGTTCCTAGCATCATTAGCCTACTTTTCACAGGTTTGTGTATTGAATACTATCAGGGTGAGGTATAGGAGAAGTAGCTGGACCTGGTGGCGAAGTTTGTGCTCAGGTCTCAATCACTCTGTGAGGTCTTTGAGTGTTTGAAGCAGCATAGCCTACAACATCCTCAAATTCCAGGCTGCCCAAGGTGAGAGTGAATTTAGAACCAGACCCACTGTCACTGTACCAGGCAGGGAACTTCAAAACATGAATGGATATATGGTACCTAAGGGCCTTAGGGCCCTGCCCATGTTTATGCTGGAAGCAAGATAAGTAGTGTTCCTGTCAGTGTAGATGAGTCTCTGACGGGCCCTGCAGCTGATGAAACTCATCTCAAGGAGGCATCCAGGGTTTCATGAGCCAGGGTGAGCATGATCCGCCTCTGAAACCTGCTATCACAGGCATACAAAGCTGTATCTAGAGATGCCATGCAACTCTTTTAAAGCTAGAGAATGTGCCCTGAGGGTTGGGATGGACCATATTGTGGCCTGATCTGTTAGTGGCATTATTTACTATCACATCCCAATGCCCTTCTCTATGTTGTGAGCTTCTGAGGGGACACTCCCCTTGGGGATTCTCTCTCAGCTGGAACATGGAGAAGCAGGATCCCAAGTCTGCCTCTCACCCTCCCAAGGCTTCTCAGAACCTGTCTGAGAAAGGTCTGTTCATCAGCCTCTGACCGTAGGCCTGGTACTGTGGAATGGGTAGGTGGGAAGTTGATGCAAATCACCACTGAGGATGAGCCCAGGGTTGTGTTCATGCTTGGTGATGTAGCCATTGGTCACCCTGTCACAGCCCAGTTCTAACTCGAGGACCTGCCCTGTGGCATCACAGATGTGCCTGTGCTTGTGGTTGTATCAACACTCTCAGGTGAACCCTCTCATCCAGTATAAACAGTTGTCTAGAACTGAAGGTGGGGTGAAGCACATTGTCTCTAAGGTGGACCACAGCATTTGTTGGTGAGGTGTCCAGATGATATTCAGTTGTCACTGAAAATCAGGCTGATTGCAGAGGAGTCAGGAAGAAGAAAGTGATTCATGATTCCAGTGTAGGAAAGGGTTAACTCAGCTCAAATTCTCACATTGCCCAGAAAGACCTGTCTTCAGACTGGACTTTGGGCAGCTTCTGGAAGACTGGCTGTGAGCCCATCTTGGAATATCCTGACTGCTAAGAGTGTTTCTGTATGGCTGAGGTTGTGGGCCACTCAGTACCAGCTTGAGGGGATAGTTGATGCTAGCACTGTGATTTATGAGGAATGCATATCTTTCTTTGGGGCCTGGAATCTGAGTAGCTGATGCCAGTCATGTGGCACTACATGTCTACATGACTGCTCTCCAGGGAATCCCTCAGGCACTGAGGCTCAGGGGAGGTTCTCTGGTTGCAGGCACATCAAAGGTGTCATTACATGTTGTTTCTGGGAAAATTAAGCATGTTCATGTGATTCCATTGGGAACAAATATCTGGAATCTTGCAATTGGTTTGCATGGACCTTGTCTCATGCACATTTTCCCTTTGCAGGTGTTAATCTGTGCCCTTTTACTGTAACATACCATAACAAGGGGTAGAACTGCATTTGTGAGTTCTGTGTGGCTGTCTACTGGGTGCTCCTGGGTCCCAGCCATGACTCTCCATCCTCCCTTCCCTGAAATGTCATTACCAATCCCTGGAAAAGTGGTGAAGGAGAGACAAGACACAAAATTCTTCAGATCTGATTTAGGAAATGGTCCCTCCAGAGAACAATTAATATCTCAGGTGAGTCCATAGAATAGGGGCATGGAGTAGAAAGTCCTTATCTGTGTGAGCTGGATGTTTACAGAAGGGGCCAGGAGCAAGGGATCCAGGAGAAGGATCCAGGAGAGATGAATCATGTGCTGGGGCACTCTGAACTTTCCTGTCCCATGCCCACAATGCTCATTCAACTGTACAGCAAGGCTTCATAGAGTTAAAAACAATATAGGGCTGAGGATGTGTTTTCACAGAGGCTGAGGCCACAACCAGCTCATGATTTGAAACAAATGTGTTAAACTCTGATACTCAGTTCTCATCTGTGCAAAGAATATACTTCTCATCTCCTGTTGTCACTGTGTTGAGAATTAAATAACAATAGCAAAATTCTTCCTTACAATTGAAAGTAAATAAATGTTTGTGAATGGAAGGGATTACGGCCATTACTGCTATTTAAGGCTATTAACTCTCCTGAAGGACACAGTGTCCCACTCTTCCATTTACATGAATCAAAGGAAACTGCGGAAGGTTTGGATTTACCTCTTTCCCTTTCAAACTTGCACAGAAGTCCTGCACTCAGAACAGCTGCTCAAAGGCTTTCTTTGCTTCTGCCTCTTCCTTCCATTACAGTGGATCCCATCACCCAGAGCTTCTTGGAAGCTGACATTTTCCTCAAAGTGTCTGACAAGGTCCTGGTAGCACCACAAGGTTTCTGCCTGGGCAGGGGAGACCTGGAGAGATCTGCACTCAATTTCAGAAATAAAGGTCACACTGCCCTGTCCCTGCCTGACCAATGGGTAGCTCCTCAATGCCTTCCCATCAGCTCACATCCACCTATCAAAGTGATGTGGGACCCTCAGGAAGTCCCACCCTGATCAGCTTTTATCCATGGTCCTTGAATGGGAAAGGTACAGTGACCCATTCACAACACTCCCTTCTATGCCATTCCTCACAACCATCCCTGCCACCAACTCTCCCGCCTCTGCCTCTGCCCAGACCTGCTCTTCTTGGTGGTGGAGAACTTCAGCTATATTTGGCTGCCTGAACACCTGCACAACTTCTTCCTCCCTCTGTGAGCATCTCCTTAGGAAAGGCCTCCAATTCTGTCCAAATCCCTAAATCTCAATGTCTCCCAGTGCCCCTTTCAGGGCAGCAAGGCCATGCCCCTGGGCCTGAGGACCCACAAGTGGTTTCTCCTCTTGGCACAGACCCTAGAAGCTCTGAATCACAGAGCCGATAAGAGCTACAGGGACATGGCAGAGGGGAAGACAAAAAGTAAGGTCCTGAGTTAGATGAAAGCAGGTAGGAGACATGCCTTGCTCCCTGAGACTGAATTATCCAAGGGAGAAAGGTCTTGGGAAAGGATGTTCAGCCAGAATCTTGGCCTGGGTGGGGCAAGCACAGGCCCTATAGGCTCAGAGTTGAGGAAGGTCCTGGGGCCCTTCCAAACCCAGTTCACCCTGCAAAGAAGCCTCCTCCCAACAAGAAAGCTGCTGCCTCCTTTCAGGCCCAGGCTGCTGCAGAGGGTTGACAGGGAAAGAGTTAGCTTTCCTCAGGACTGTGAGGGGGGAGGTTTCAGGAAGAAATAGGCCAAGGTACCCTGAGCCTGGAGACCTAAAGCCAGACAGGGGGTATCATAGCCCCAATCTTCAGTTAATTTTTTAAACAAATGACTCACATTTAGCAAATGCTTGTTATTTTATGTTTATATTATTCAATATTATATGGATTGATTTGTACTTTTTTTTAAGGAAGTACCAGGGATTGAACCCAGAACTTTGCACATGGGAAGCAGGTACTCAAACTTGCAGTGTTTTCAATTTCCTTTTTCTTTAATAATTGCATATATTTACCTGGGTGATAGTGAATATGAAATTAAATATTAAGAGGAAGGAAGTAGACACAGCATCATTTTATTCCTTTATTGTTTTTGGCAAACTATAAACTTTAGGTAGACTTGTTAATTTATATTTAGCTTTTCATGGGTATGGGACCGTGATATTTGTTTTGTTCAACTTTTTATTCATTATAATTTTCAAAACAAACTAGTACACTGATTGGTGGTAAATGGAAATGAAAAATACAGTAAACTATTCTAAAAAGCTAGTTAAAATACTCTTCCACTCCTTTATTTTTATAATTATTATTCAGAAATTATTGAGCTTGAATATTAAGCATACAATCTATAGTATACATTACCTCATCTGTTTATTAACCTTACTCAGTTGGTGATATTTGTGATATGATATTAACTCTAGTTTTCAAGAATAGAGGTAAAGGTTCTATATCTTATTGGACCCCTTTTTCTGTTCTTCAGTTTCCCAATAGGGATTAGAGGTCAGAATGAAAGCTGAAACTAAATCCTTAGACCATCTTCTAACTCTATAGCAAAGTGAATAACATTTTGAAAGTACTAATTACTTTATATTAAAATTTTCAATTTCATAAATGTGTATTGAATATTTCAACTCACCTCTTACTGAATGTCTCTATCTCCTTGTGAAAGTTAGAAAATGATCAAAAGACCCCAGAATATGCTATATTTTCTCACAAAATATAAGGCATTTAAAAAGTAACTGTTCTTTTAAATTAGTTCTTTGCAATTATAGGTACTTATTCTGTTTTAAGTAACTCCATTTTACATTCAAACATCCAACTTCATCCTGTGCTCAATGTGAATTTTAGGAAGCCATTAAAGGGGACAGTAATGGGAAAAGGGAAAAACAAAAGCTACCAAACAGCCATGACATTCCCTGAAGCATTTAGCAATGCAAACAACGTTTGTGAAGTGGCAGTGATTTTCTGTTAATTTATTTCCAAGTTATTCTGTTTTGTTTTGTTCATCATATTTATTATCTGTTCATTCTCTCTACCACTTAATGTCTTTTGTAGAAGCAAAAATATTTATATTGAAATATTATTGTTTATATTTTCATATTAAATATATTTTCTGACATGTAAATCATTTGTTTATTCAATGCTATTACCTAATAGATTCTATGATAAGGAATGCATGTGAGGAAAATAATTTAATCCTGCCTGTAATTTTAGAAATTTAAGAAATATGAATTTGGCCTGTTCACACATTCACCATCCATTCACTTTTTCCAATTGGGTATAACACTCCTTAGTGACAGTAAGGCAAAGAAAAAAACATTTAATGTAACAATTTTTTTTTCAAGTCCCAGTTTTACCTTTAACATCATATATTTATTATATCCAAGTTATGTAGTTTTCTTTCAGAATTATACTTATCTATTCATTTTTTTCTCTTCATTAGAGTTTACCATTTGAGTCTAGATATCATGGGATAGGTTGGGAGAAAGAGTGATATTAATATTTAATATTAATAATATATTTCAAAATAAACAAGAAAAATTTGAAAAATATTAAAATGTAACTTCATCAATACATCATCCCCAAATCATGGAAAATGTCAGGTTTTGAAGCAATTGGTATTCAGTATTGAATTATGAGTCTATATTTGCTATTTTTACTCACTTCTCTATACTGTAATACTTTGTGATCTTACTCATGAAAGTTTGGCAAAAGAGCTATGATATCACTTTAATTTTGAGGCAAATGTATAAAAGCCATTAGATATTGCCTATTTGGATAGTTGGAAAAGGTTCTTAATACAGGTTTTACGTTTGTAGTCACTGGTCTACATGGCAAAAAAAATCTTATAGGAAACAATATCTTTGGGAGTATTAGGCCAAAACCCCTGTCATTTGTGTAAATTCAAAATAAATGTATCATAGAATAGTCCTGTGTATAAAAGTAATCACTTTTATTATTTATTTCATGGCATTATGTGTTTATTCTGCACTTTACCACTCTTCTCTGTGTGGCTTCCTCATCTGGGCTAATACACAGGAAAACTTGGCCAATGAACCCTGTCTTCCTGCAGGTAGATTGGGCTGACTGGGGCTCTGTTGACAGCACTAGTGAAAAAGATGGGAATAAGGGGGTAAGGCACTGTTTCAAGAGGCTACACTATTGGGGAGAGACACATAGATGAAAACATCAAGAAGAGAAAGGGGATAGAAAGTCCTATTTCTTCTAGGATGTAGAGGAAAGAGCCCTTGGCCAGGGGCCAGTTGAGCAGAGACCAGAAAAGAGGATGGCAACCTGGGGGGCTTCATTGGAGTGAGCCTTGGGTCCTTGTATTGTTCAGAAGTGGTGTAAATATAAGCGATATGTTTTTATTATTTGAGATAATAATGTCTCTTGACTTTTCCAGAGAAATTACTAAAGGCAAGAATTTATTCTATGTATCTTCAAACTCTTAAATGGTGAAAACTTGAATAAAGAAGGAATAAAACCCAGCACAACCCACCAAAAGGCAAAAGGAGAGGAAAATACAAGATGACATATATAAAATACAAAAAGAAATAGAAAGCACAAAATAAATCAATCCAAATGCAAAGTAGTAAAAATTTCAAGTGGTTTATCTCACATTAATAGACAATGTTTATCAGATTAGATATTGACTAATAAATATATAGCTATATGGTATTTTAATAACAGAATTGAAAAATGTAATGGCTTAGGAAAGTTTGAATGTGAAAGATATTAACAGACACACAAAGCAAATACCAAAGAAAAGGTGTGTGGGAGTTCTATATTAATGTAAGAGAAATTAAGAGACTTTAAGGTAAATGCAAAAAAAAAAAAAACATTATTAGAGCTTGTTTTAGTTTCTTAGGCTTAAAACAGATACCATGAAATGTGTTGGCTTAAACATTGAGAATTTCTTAGCTTACAGTTTGAGGCCATAAAAATGCCCATTCAAATCAAGGCAACATCAAAGTGATGCTTTCTTCCCAAAGACTGGCTGCCATTTAACCTTGGCTTCTCTGCCACATGGCAAAGCATATGGCAGCACCTGCAGGCATCTCCCTTCTCTTCTAAGTTTTGTTAATTTCAGCTTCTTATTTCTGTGTCTTACTCTTCTCTGTATTCATTCTGTTTATAAAGGATTCCAGTAATAGCATTAACTGTTGCAATGCCTGGTTTCTGTAGATCCCTTTATTTTATTTACATAATTAAAGTAGCCATGAAAAGGATATCCTTTGTCCCCAAATTATACAATTATTTAGGATTTTATAAACTCAACACTCCCAATAAGCCCATGAAAACATTCTAAACATCATTAGCCATCAGGGAAACGTAATTGGAAATCACAATATGATACCACTACATATGCACAAGGCTGACTGTTACCAATAAAATTTAAAATAACAAGCTTTGGAGGGGATGTGGAGAACATGAAAGCCTTGTGAATTGTTAGTGAGAAGGTAAAAAAATTACAGCCACTGTGGAAAACTGTATGCCATTTCCTCATTTAATTAAATAATTTCCATTTGACCCCAAATTCCACTCCTTGTATATATCCCAAACAATTTAATACAGGGACTCAAATCAGATGCTAGTACACCAAGGTTCTTAGAAGTCTTGCTCCCAGTAGTACAAAGCAGAAATAACCCAGGTGTTCTTCAACAGATGATTGCATCAACAAAATGTCATGCATGCACACAATAGAATATTATTCAATTCTACAAATAAATGAAATTCAGAAATACATTGCAACATAGATGAAGCTTGAAAACATTATTCTGAGTGAAATAAACTAGGCACATAAGGACAATACTGTATGATTTTACTGTTTCAAAATATCTAGAAA
>PVKH010003073.1:0-25648 GCA_004027955.1 Chaetophractus vellerosus | reverse complement strand
TACATATCTCCCCTTCCCCCCCGCTGCGGCGACGTGCCGAGACTGGTCACTGCGCAGGCGTGGCTTTCCCCGCTTGTGGGCGGCTTCTGCTTCCATTCACGGCCGGCTTTCAGTTTGCGGGTGGCTGGCTGCGGCTCCATTCGCGGGCGACCTGCCCTGCCCGTGGCGGCTTTTGCCTGTCCGTGGCAGTTTTTTGCCCTGCCCACGGCGGCTCTGGCCCGCCCATGGCGGCTTGCCATTCTCAAGGCGGTCTGCCCGCTAGGAGAGGTCCCCGGGAACCGAACCCGGGGCCTCCCATGTGGTATGCCGGTGCCCTATCCACTGGGCTATTGAGCCGGCCCCCTTGGGAGGTTTTTATGATTATTTCTCTTTACTTGTGATTGGTTTGTTGAGGTCTTCTAGGGTCAGTGTATGTTGTTTGTGTGTTTCTAGGCATTTGTCCATTTAATCTATGTTGTCTAATTTGTTGGCCTACAGTCCTTCATAGTATCCTCTTATGATCTCTCTTATTTCCCTGGTGTCAGTGGTGATGTCCCCGCGTCACATTTCTGATTTTATTTATTTGCATCTTTTCTTTTTTCTTTGTCAGTCTAGCTAAGGGTTTGCCAATTTTGTTGATCATCTCTAAGAACCAACTTTTGGTTTTGTTGATTCTCTCTATTGTTTTTTGTTCTCAATTTCATTTGTTTCTGCTCTCATCTATATTATTGCCTTCCTTGGGCTTGCTTTGGGATTAGTTTGCTGTTCTTTTTCTAGCTTCTCAATGTATGAAATTAGGTCTTTGATTTTTGCCCTTTCTGCTTTTAATGTAAGCATTGAGGGCTATAAATTTCACTCTCAGCACTGCCTTTACTGTATCCTATAAGTTTTGAGATTACATTTTTGTTTATTTTTGTTTGTTTGTTTTTGAGGTACTGGGGCCAGGGATTGAACCCAGGACCTTCTATGTGGGAAGCTGGCACTCATCCACTGAGCCACATCGGCTTCCCTGAGTTGGATTTCTTTTTTCGTTTGTTTGCTTGTTGTTGGTTTTTTCTTTTTGTTTGTTTTGTTTTTAGGAGGCATCAGGAACCAAATCCAGGACCTCCCGTGTGGGAAGCAGGCATTCAACCACCTGAGCCACATTTGTTCCCTATCCCACAAGTTTTAATTTTTTTAGATTTATTTTATTTCTTTCTCCCCACCCCTCATTGTTTGCACTTGCTGTGTCTGTTTGCCTTCCTTGTTTCTTTAAAAGGCACCAGGAACTGAACCCAGGACCTCCAATATGGGAGGAAGGCATCCAATCACTTGAGACACCTCTGTTCCCTGCTTTGTTGTGTCTCTCATTGTGCTTTTCTTCTTGTTTCTCTTGGTGTGTCATCTTGTTGTGTCAGCTTGCCATGCCTGCCTGTTATGTCAACTTGCTGTCTTGGTCGTCCTCTTTAGGAGGCACTGGGAACCACCATTCCCTGCTTTGTTTTGTCTCTCATTATGTTTTTCTTCTTGTGTCTCTTGCTGCATCAGCTTGCTGTCCCTGACTGTCATGCCAACTTGCTGTCTTCTTTAGGAGGAACTGGGAACTGAACCAGGGACCTCCCATGTGGAAGGAAGGAGCTCAATTGCTTGGGGCATTTTTGGGACATTGGAATTTTTCTGAATAACATTGCAACGATGGATAAAGGTCGTTATACATTTTGTAAGAACCTATAAAAATGTGCAGCGCAAAGAGTAAATTATAAACTATTGACCATAGTTAGTAGTAATGCTTCACTATGTCTTCATCAATTGTAACAAATGTACCATACTAAATGGAAGATGCTGTTAATGGGGAAAAGTGGAGGTGGGAAGGAGAAAATATAGGGAATCCTCCTATATTTTCAATGTATCATTTATGTAATCCAAAGCTTCTTTAAAGATTAAAAAAATTAAATAAAAAAAAATAGGGTCTGGGACTCATTAATGGGGCACAGATCAGATTCAATGGGTCTGGGACATGAGACTCACTTTTTCTTTCTGCAGTTTTCTTGCCTCTCAGCAGATGGCACTCTTCATCAAGCATTTCCACGGAGGTGTCTCTTTCAACCTCCACTTGCCCATGATTCTGGTCTGGCTGGAGCTGAGATTCAAAGTGGGCTCTACTGGCCAAACTCACTGAAGAAAAACCACTTTCCACCCTTTGCCACACCCTCCTTCTTCCTAAAGTGGAAGACATCTGTTCTCCTCTCAGTTGGTTGCATTGAGCCATGGGTTTTACCCAGGCTTTTCACCTTGAGGGTGGAGGATAGGTGTTGTTCCCAGCCATGGGGACTAGTATCTCACAGTTTGCATTTCTGCTTCTTTGTCTTTCTGTCCCTCACCCTCCTGGATGATGTGCAGCACCCTCCTGATCTGCAGATCCCCAAAGCAGCTCCCTGGATAGCTTTTTGTACTTCTTCCATTGAATTGGTGAGCGATTTGAGTCCTGCCTACCTACTCTGATGCCATCTTCCCAGAAGCTGTTAGGTTTCTTAAGGGGAAAAAAACACAACTCTCCAAATATAACTGACGATGGTGTTAAAAATAATTCCTTTTCCTGATAATCATGGATAGTCACATCTTTGTCCACATCCACTTTGTTTTCAAGCATGATTTATTTCCCCTTTTATGCACTGCCTTCTTCCGTAATAAGATTTTCATTTAAACAGTTATATCAACTGCTTGAGAAATAGATTGGTTACCATAACATTACCCATAAATTTAAAATTTGCATTTTCACTCCACTGAAAAGTCCTAAGTTGAATAATAGCACCTAATACATGCTACTTACTGTTCTGGGGATAGCAGCCCCTGACGAGGACAAGATCTTATCAACACGGTTAAGGAACTCATAGTCAATGAATGAATTGATCATTACAAAGCAACAGGATGCATGCTATAAGGCAGATATCTGTGCCTGGCACCATGGAAGTATGAAGGGGCAAGGTAACTCTGTGGATGCTGGGAAAGTGACCTCTTGTGTACTGTCTTTCATACTTAATGTACCATTTACTCTGGCCATTGCCATGGCAACCATCTTTGCACAAGTGTAACCTGACAGCACTGTGTATCTCTCACTTTCTGCACCAAGGTTTTTCTGACATGTGTAAAAACTAGAAAACAAGGGTGTTAACACCTCATTAGGCAACTGATGGCCAATGGAGAGCAGGAGCTGATGGATAAATTCTCCCTCCTCCTATGCCATAGGAAACAATTCTGAAGTATATTCTATGCAGAGCCTCAAAGAGTCCCTGTAGGATTGAGCCCCAATTGTCTGCAGAAGGGAACAACTTAATGCCTTGCTCTTTTATTGACTTTCTCTTTTTTCAATCCTCCTTCATAATCCTTGGGGTCACTTCCTGAATAAATTATTGTTTTCAAACCCTTTTTATAGGCTCTGCTGTCCTGGGGAATCTCAAGCTAAGATAGTGATGTTAAGTCTTCCAAGCGGAGAGATAGAGAAAGGGCATTCCAGGTAAAAGAAAAAACATGAGCAAGGCAAGAAGGCATGAAGAGCACATAATATCTTTAAGGATCTACAATAATCTGTTATAGCTGAAGCACAGGTTATGTAGGAGGTGTGAAGAGGAGAAAATTAATGGTGGAAGAGTTTGTTTGAGAAATACATACAGATATATTGAGCTGAGAATATTGAAAAAGTGTTCACCCAAAGGTTTCATTTGTTTTTCATTTCAGACATCCACAATGTTTTCCATCTCTGGGAATTTAGAGACTCATGGACTGGACAATAACTTTGAGACATGGAATCAAGAAAAATTGAATACTTGGGTGAAGGCTCAAATTCCAGAAAAAGAAATTGTTTTTTGTGTGCGTATTATCTGCAGGTAAGTAAAACACATTTATAATCATCTTGCTTTGTTCAAAGAAGGGGGATCCTAAAAAATTTTAGAGGAGTAAAGAAAAATAAATGAAAATGCATTATGCAATATTCATTACTATTTGTATTAGTCAGCTAAAGAGATGCGGATGCAAAATACCAGGAATCGTTTGGTTTTAAAAAGGGCATTTATTTGGGGTAGAAGCTTACTGTCGCAAGGCCATAAAGAGTAAATTACTTCCCTCACCAAAGTCTGTTGCCATGTGTTGGAGCAAGATGGCTGCTAGTCTCTGCAAGGGTCCAGCCTTCTTCCTCTTTTTAAGGCTCCATGGTCCCAGTGTCTTCCAATATCAGCTGTAGGCTGGGATGAGTCTTGTCTCTTACCAGGGTCAGCTGCTCTGTTCTCTCCAGAAGGTCAGCTATAGACTATCAGGCTCTCTCTCTTCCTGGGGCCTCTGCTGTGTTTACGGAACCATCTCTATTCCTCTGTGTTCTTCTCCTGTGTGTTTACTTCCTTGGGCTCCAGCATCAAAACTATAATTCTCTCCTCTGCCCTGTCATTTTCTCTGTGAGAAGGGGGTGAGGACTCAACATCCTACTGATGTGGCCCAATCAAAGCTCTAATCATAATTTAATCAAGTAAAAGTTAAACCTCTGAAGTTAATACAATCCAATATGTCCAGAGGAACAGACCAGTTTACAAACATAATGCAATATCTATTTTTGGAATTCATAAACAATATCAAACTGCTACACTATTAAAGTTGTATAAAATAGCAGTATGCTGTGGAACAAAAATAATTTTTAAGTTAATTTTTTTCACTACCAAATTTACCCATTAGGACTTAAGTTCCTCAACTACCAATCTCCTTACAGGGAAGGGTCATATGTTTAGGTTTGAAAAGGGAATTCTGAACCTCTTTCTTTTAGCATTGTCTATGTTCTGTCTTATGTAGTAATTACCATATTTCACCAAATCTAAACTTTCATTGTAATGGATTGTAAGTTACTCCATTATTTTATGTATCACTCAGAAAGAAAAAGCACTACCAATTAATTTCTGGCATACTGTCAATTATAAGAGGCATCTTAATTACAAAGATCTGAGAAAATGTGAAACTTAAAACTGCCTGTGGAAACAACACAAGTGCCCATGGACCAATGATTGGATAAACAAAATGTGATATATTCATGGATTAGAATACTATTCAGCCTTTAAAGGAATTAAGTGATGATGTGCTACAACATAGGTAAACCTTGAAATAAGTGAAATAAGCCAGACACAAAATGACAAATATGTATGATTCCATGTATTATTCAGCGTTCTCCAGAGAAACAGAGATTACAGGAATCAAGCTTTTAAAATATTTTTATGGTGATATTACAAATATACTGGAGAGAGAGAGAGAGAGAGAGAGAGAGAGAGAGAGAGAGAGAGAGATCTAATATAGTAATTGACTTGCACAACCCTGAAGATTGGTAAGTTTGAAGGGTAGACCACAAGTTGCAAACTAGATGAAAAATAAAATTGAATACCCTAGGAAAAGTCTCAAGTTGGAAACTCCAATGAAATGATGTTGAATTCCTCAGGAGAAGCCGGCTGGCTGAAGTAGAGAAATTCCTCTTTCTGATTTTTGAAATCCTCAATTTGCACTTTAAGACCACCAACTGATTGGATAAAGCAACTGTAGCAGTTTGAAGCTTTTGTGGAACCTAGAAAATCATGTTCTTAGGGTTAATCCTTTCCTGTTCTTGTGAAACTTTTGTAGGTAGGAGCTTGGATTAAGTTACTTCAGTTAAGGGCCCTTGATTAGGTTGAGTGACCCAAGGCAGGTCTTAATCCTCTTACTAGAGTCCTTTATAAATAGAGGAATAAAAAATCACACATAAAGGAAAAAAACTACAGAGACAAAGAGGAACCCAGAAGCTGAGAGAGAAGATGGCAAGAGCCAAAAGGTAAAATCAACAGAACACAGCTGAGAGGAAACCACATTAGGCAGAAGCTGAAAGCAACGAGGAGCGGGAGGAGAGGGGAGAGATAAGTGGACACTACCTTTGACCTGATCACCCACAGCTGCAGCTTGGAGAGAAAGGATCTTCTGATGATGCCTTGATTTGGACACTTTCATGGCCTCAGAACTGTAAGCTTTTAACCTAATAAATCCACATTGTAAAAGCCAACCCACTTCTGGAATATTGCACCCAACAGTTTTTGGCAAACTGAAAGAGTGACTCCCCTCATTGCTGAGGGCAATCTCCTTTGTTGAATGTAGGTACAATTAACCTTAGTTGCAATCAACTGACTAATGACGTAAATCCATCCACAACATACTTTCACAGTAACAATCAGGCTGGTGTTTGCTTCACCAAACAACTGGGTACCATAATCTAGCTAAGTTCACACTTGAAATTAACTACCACTTTCCACTTAAATGTCAAAAATAAGCAAATTTGTGGAGACAGAAAGTAGATTAGAACTTACCAGGAGCTGGGAGACAGGAGAGTAGGAAGCTATTGCTTAATGGTTCAGAGTTTCTGTTTTGGGTGATGAAAACCTTTTGGTAATGGATGGTAGTGATGGTACCACAACACTGTAAATGTAATTAATGTAACTGAATTGTACACTTAAAAGTGGTTAAAATGGTAAATTTTATGGTTTATTTATTTGTATATGTAAATGTATATATGTATATAAATATATTTGTAGTACCACTCTAAAAATATTAAAAAAACTTGATTCCTGCAATCTCATTTCTCCCTCCTTATTGTGAGCTCTGAAGGGCAAGGATCTGCTTGTTCAACTTTGACTCTTTCTAACACTTGGTACAATTTCTGGTACGTGTATGGTTCATAGTATGTTTTCAAAAAATGTTTGTTGAATCAAACTGAACATCTCTCTATTTATCTTTACCTGCTTTGACACATAGCTTTTTATATCCTACCTAAGATTTGGGACATTTCATTGGATGAGAATTTCACCTTCCATCTCAGAATCCTGCATAATATAATGAAATAGACCTACTGATATTCAACATTAACAAAAATATTGTATTACTGTCTTTGTGTTTATACAGACTCAAAAACTTAAAGTGTGTGAAAATATTCCACATTGGACTATTACCATGTGTTTTACATGTGTTTGTCTCAAAGTCATGGATCATATTCCATCATATTTATAAGAAAATCAAGGACCTTTAAAAAAATCACTGCTTAGGTTAACATGGTAGTAAAAATAATTTTGAAGGTACAGATATTGTGTTAATTATTTACATGTGGGGGTGTGTTTGGAAGGCCACATGCTGTCTGTAACTCTTCTAACCCTTTGAAAGGATTTACTTTGGAAGAAAAAAACTGAACATCAAGGAATTATTCATATACATTTTCTGTGGTTTTCATTTAAGACAGGAAGGGATTTTTCAAGGTTTTCCATGCTTTTATTTGATTTAATTTCATGCTCACTGAAGCCCATTTCCATCACAGTCACCGATACCTTGAACTTGTTGTGATTTTCCTCTGTTAAGCAGCTCAGATGATATCCAGTAAGATTCTTGGCCTTTAAGCCCCATGTCTTGGAAACAGACCTCACTGCATTAGTGAAGATTTGGGGGCATTCTTCTTACTGATCCGACTAAGCCTTTAAAAATATACTATGACCACTAGGATTTTCCAGCCTTAGTCTGGGCCTGGCATAAAAGGAGCCAGAGACCTTGGAAGGCTCCGCTGCCTGATGTACAGTGGTTACACCTCATTAGCCTCAGAGCAGGGCTTCCCTTCCCCCTTTCTCTTGGACCTCTGCATCTCCCCACCTGGGTCTGGGGCCATGAGAGGGCAGCATGGAGCCATTGAGGTGCTTCCCAGGAGAGTCTGTGGACATATCACTCTTTCACTCCGACTGCAGGGATTTTGTCTTTATTTCTATTGTCTGCTCTCAGATTGTTTGAATTTAAGAGCTTAGGTAGATTCTCAGAATGGAAAAGGTTATGTGTGCTGTAGTGAACAGTAAATGGTGGGGTGGAAAGTGAACATGCTGGAATTTTGGTTTTGACATTACTACCAGTATGTCTTTGGAAGGTACTCACCCTCATGGACTCTCAGTTTTACCATCTGTAAAATAGGGAGTAAAGATCCTTACCTCAGAGGGTAGTTGGAAGGATGAAATGATACAGAACAAAATGAAATAAAGATAATGTATGTGGAAAGGCCTAACCCAGCATCTAGGGCAAGGTTTAGCAAAAGTTACTGCCTTCAGGCAAAAGTCATTCTCTGCTGTACTCCACACACACTATACCCGGATTTGGCCATACCGCCTCAGATCATTCTATGGTAGGTCTGTGTTCAAAACAGCCCCTCCCCCAAATGGGTGCTAGCTCTGCCTGCAGGGTTAGGACTTGAAGATATCTTTGTGGGAGGACATAATTCATCTACCACACATGATCTTTCCTCTATCTTTACATCTGAGATCATCTGGCCTTACCCACAACCTCCCCTGCTAAATAATTAGGGTAGACAGACTTTAAAAATGCAGAATGATAAAAAATAATAATTCTGGGGGTCCAATAATTCCCCTTCAGTTTGTGCAAACAGGAAAATATTAAATCACACAAGAACCATTTAAGGAAAACTAAGTCAAACCACTCATTTCTGTTCCCAAAAAACATAAGCAGTTATGTGTTGCTGGTCTGGTTTTCTTAAATGACCTTAATTTACAGAAGTATCCATTACCCAGAGAGTATCAGTGTCAGGAATTTGCCAGTGGGAAAGTGACTTGAAGCAGCTCTGGAGTTCAAATGGCCAAGAGCTCAAATGTCTGCTCTGATGTTGGCTTGCCTCCCAAGAGAGGTTGAGGCTTCTAATGTACCTTTAATATATCAGCCATGCTCCACCTCCAGGACTTGATGAGTTGAGGAAATCTCTACATGCATGTTTTTCCTCCCCTTCAGACAATCTGTCCCAGAAAAAATAGTCAGATTTCTGTTGCTTTTCTTCTCTTTCATTTCCCCTTAGATTCCCCCCTGCCCCCATCTTTCCCCTGCCTTCCCTACCTTTTGGTAATATCTGAAGCACAGTGTCAACTGAGAGGACATAACTTTTGTTTTCACCACTTGTGTAGCCTGGAGCAAGTTGCTTAACTCCTTTGAACATTTTATACCTTGAAAATGGAGGACAATATTTTTCACTTATCCAGGCATTTTTAAATTCATTATTAATCAAATATTTATTAAACACCTTTGGATGCCAGGCCCTGGACTGAAGATGAAAGAGAAAAGGATACAAAAATTATTAAGACATGGTCCTTATCTTTTGGGTGATCAGCAGTAGAGATTGATACTTAACTGACTGCATTGCTTCAAGAATTAAATAGAATAGTGCATTTAAAAGTATTCTGTGGACTATGTGGTACAGTATGAAAAGTAAGATATTAACACTTCTGGGTCCCTTTTAGTAACTTCTAAAAGACTTAATTTCTACCATCAAAATATTCCCTGGGTTGACCTAGACTTTCAGATAGCAAGTAGAGTCCTGTTGGAACTCATTGTGAGATGAAGAGTAATTTGTGGCCATTATTTTAGTAATTATATACACACAATTTCTCTAACAAAGACCTAAAGTAAAATAGGTTAAGTGTGGTAGAAGTGTCTTTCTCTCTTGTGTAACAACCCAACAGACCAGGCCTGGTGTGAGCTCCTCCATGGCTCACTCAGAGGCTTCCTGGCAGGATCCAAGATGGTGACCAGCATCACAGCTGAATGCCAGCTAAGGTAAGAGGTAAGAGGTGAAGTGGAGGGCACACCCCTTCCCTTTGAGGTGTTGCCCACTTCACTTCTGCCTTTATCCCATGAGCCAAAATTTAAAATTAGGTGAGTCTAATTAGCTTCAGGGGAAGCTGGGGAATGAAGTCTTTATCCTGGACTTTCTGTCACACTCCACATCCAATCTGTCAAAATGCATCCAAAACCCAGCCCCATCTTACCACCTTCACTATGGTCCAAGCTATCATCACTCTGCTTGGATAGCTGCAACAGCCTTCTAACTGTCCTTCCTGCTTCTACTCTTGCCCTCCTCCTGAAATATCTCCTCAACATAGATTACAGAATAATTCTGTTAGATTGTAAGTTATTTTTTTTTACTCCTTTGGTCAAAACTCTCCAATGGCCTGCAATGCCCTCCAAGCTTGGGCCTCTGCTGCCTCTGGCATCCTTTCCTCCTCCCTCCCTCCACTTCAGTCACACTTTCTTCCTTGCTGGTCCTCAGAATAGCAGGCATGCTTTTATTTAAGGTTTTCATTTTACTAGCCATTCCCTCTGGCTGGAAGATTCTTCCTCTCTGATGTTCTCATGGCTCACTCCCTCCTCTCTTTCACCTCTTTTTCCAAACATCACCTTCTCATAGAAGTCTACCATGACTATCCTATTTGGGAACTGTAAGCTTCCAGCACTCCTCATCTACCTCATCTTGTTCCATTTTTTAAATGCCTGATAGTATTTTCTAATATATTGTAGAGTTTAATCTTTTGCTATATTTACTGATTTTTTGTGTATCTTTCTTTGCTAGAACAACAGCTCCATGAAGGCAAGGGTTTTATCTTTCTTCTTTCCCTGATAGATTCTTGGTACCTAGAATAGCACCTGGTACATAAATGCTCAATAATACTTGTTGAATGAAGATTGAATGAAGAGGTGGAGCCAATGTCACTCAGGAATGATGGCATTATTTAAGCCCAGATTCATTGTGCCTGAAGCAAGACTCTCTAGACTTTTCAGTTCCATAAGTCAATAAATTCCATTTTGCTTGTTTATTTAATTTAGGGAACATGTTTGTTTATTTAACTAAACTGATTAAATTTGAATTTCTGTTACTTGAAAGAAAAGAGCTCATACTCTCACAAGGAGCTAATACAGATTGGAAAATTATGGAACACTTCTCTGGGGAAGTGATGCTTAAACTGACTTTTTTTCCTTTTCTTTTTTAAGGCAAAGGAGTAAACGGTTTATTAAGAAACAAGAAAACAGGTAAGTACACAATCTGAGACGTGGATTGCAGGCCGTGCTGCAAGGTGCGACGCACACCTGGGGCCCTGGGTTAAGCCTTTTAAGACCTTTCCTCCTCTCTCTTCCTAATGTTGGGGATGGGCCC
This sequence comes from Chaetophractus vellerosus, assembly GCA_004027955.1. Classification (NCBI taxonomy): domain Eukaryota; kingdom Metazoa; phylum Chordata; class Mammalia; order Cingulata; family Chlamyphoridae; genus Chaetophractus; species Chaetophractus vellerosus. The sequence goes on along the minus strand of PVKH010003073.1, from coordinate 14,679 downwards.
CAGCTGTTTGCTGTTCTGATTGGCTGCCCCGCCTTAACCTGACTCTTGAAGGATGAACAGGAATGAGTTACATCAAGATGGAGGCAAGGATGGGCAGTGTGGGGAGGGCCTTCCAGGATTGTAAGTGAAGGAAGCCTTGAAGCCTGCAGGAATTTAAAGCTGGTTACCGCAGCTGAAATTTGATGAACGAGGTGGAGAGTGGTGTGAGATGAAGCCAAGGAGAGGATTGAAGCTGATCATGGGGAGGCCTTGGAAACAATAGGGAGGATTTTTAACAATATTCTAGGGGCAATGAAAAACAATTTAAGGGTTTTAAGCAGGAGAGTGACATGACCTAGTGTACTATTCTAAAAGATCACTCTGGCTATTGGATAGTTAATGGATTATGGTGTGTGTGTATGGGGGGGGGGGTTGCATATCATGAAGGTGGGGAGACCAGGGATCCAGATAGGAAATGATACTTGTTTGGATCTGGGTAGTAGCAAAGGAAAGAATGAGAAGTACATGAAATTGAGATATATCTTGGAGGCATAATCAACAGGATTTAGTGACAGATTGACTGTGGGGGTGAGGAAGAGGGAGGTAACAAGAATAACTCCTAGGTTTTGGCTTGAGCAATGCAAGGGTTGCAAGTGCCGTTTGCTGGGCTGTGAAAGACTGGAGTGGATTGAAGACGAAACTCTTGGTCAGAGGCAGCCTGGCCTGACCCCAAGGTGCTTCCTGGCTAAGCGTCAGCCACATTTTCTACCATAGTTTGATGCTGGTATTTCTCGAACATTTATTCCCTTAAAGCAAGAACATAGTCCTAAACCAAGGGCTGTGTCATGCTGGGGCTGTGGTGTGGAGAGCAGAGATTGTCCCTGGAGGTGTATGCAAGGAATCATTGGAAGTTCCAGTGGCCCTCCAACATCATCTGGGGAATCGGTCTAGCTGGCTTTGTGGTCCTTCCAGTCTTGTACTTCATTGACTCAGCAGTTCAGCTACTGAGGATGTATTTTCAAAAGGATAATAGAAAAGCAAAGGCTGGAAAGAAAGGAGGCCCCCTGGATGAAAGAGGTTATTAAATGAGCTCTATGAATGCATTCTTGTCCTCAAAATGAGGGATTTATTCCCTCTGGAGACTTGACTTTTTAGCCACCCCTGTAAACTTATTATTTTCCCATCAGTGTCAAAATGTGAACAAATGAAGGTTAAAAATTTGCAGTAGCATAACATCTTTGAAATCAAAATTTGGGGGTGATGGTGAGGAAGACTATAAAATTTATTGCTCTGGGCACTTAAAAGTGTGGGTTATAGAGTCAGACAGAATGGAGTTTGAACACCCCACTCTGTCATGTACCAGTTGTGTGATCTCCAAAAAATTACTTAGCTTCTCTGGGTCTTACTTTTCTCATATGTAGGATAGAGGAGGTTATAGTTCCTGCCCCACAGGCTGGTTGGGCAGCCCAGCTGCATTCATGGATGGAAGGTGCTTAGCACAAGGCCTGGCATGGAGTAAGTGCTCAGTGCATGCCAGTCATTGTTAGCAGTTTTATAACCATGTTAGAAAATAGAGAAAAATGAAGTAAAAAGTATTTTCACCATTTAGAACAGTGCTAAGATTTTTAGCTTCTTCTCCTATGTATTATTTTGTTTTGTACATTTGTATTATTAGTTATGATTATATTGAATTTTGTGCCTTGCCTTTTCTCTTTTCATATTAGACCACCAACATTCTCCCTATTGCTTTTGTTGTTTCCACAATAAGGGTTTTATTTATTATTATTATATAACAACTTTATTGAGATATAATTGAAATACTGTAAAATTCACCTGCCTTTTTAAAGTACACAATTTGGTGATTTTTAGCATATTAACAAAATTGTGTGACTATCACCACAACCTAATTTAAGGGCATTCTTTTCACCCCCAATAAGAATCCTATACATATTATCGGCCATTCCCCACTTCTATTCTGGATATTTCATATGAATGTAATTATACAGTATGTGCCCATTTGTGACTGACTTCTTTCACCTGGCATAATGTTTTCAGGGTCCATTCATCTTGTAGCATGTATTAGTATTTCATTATTTTTTATTGCCAAATAATATTCCATTATATGGTGTACTAGTTTCCTGGCTGCTAAACCAAATACCATATAATGAGTTGGCTTAAAGCCTTCATAGGATTGTTGTGGGATTACCTGAGCTAAATATATAACACAATTACTGCTTTAATACACTTATTAGAGATGTAGTCTTCATCTTCAGCAATCTTGTTACCTAAGGAGTTTTATGTTTGTTTTTTATACACTTTTTAAATTTTAAAAAAGATACTTAGATTATATAAATGTTACATAAAAAATGTAGGGGATTCCCATATGCTCACTCCCTACCCCTCCCACACTTTCCAACATTAACAACATCCTTCATTATGTGGCACATTTGTTAAAATTGATGAACACATATTGGAGCATTGCCACTAAGTGTGGATTATAGTTTACACTGTAGTTTAAACGCTCTCAATTTTGTAAGTTATAACAAGATATGTAATGGCCTGTATCTGTCACTGCAATGTTATTCAGGACAGTTCCAATGTCCCAAAAATGCCTCCATATTACACCTATTTTTCCCTCTCCCTCACCTCAGAACCTCTGGTGGCCACTGCCTCCACATCAATGATAAAAGTTCTTCCATTGCTAGAAAAACAATAAGTCTATAGTAGAATAACAGTAAATCTACTCTAGTCCATCTTTCATTCCCCAATCCTGAGGTTTCTGGGATGGTGATGCCCACTCTGCCTCTAATTGAGAGGGGGATTAGATCTCATAGGCGAATGGATGGGACTCTCTTGCTTGCAGTTGTAGATGCTCTCTTTTCCTTGGGATGATCGTTGTCCATCATCATCTCCTTGTTAGTTGTTCAGGGTGAGTCCAGTGAACAGGGGAGTAAGTGTTGCAACTCTGTTGAGATTCAGGGCCTGGCTGGCACATGGAAAGCTCAAAGATTTAAGTCTCTTGGACACATACCTATCAAGTATAATACTAACAATAGATTCAAATAGAAGGAGCAGAAGAGCTATGTGTACGTAAACCACAAATGAGTCCAACCCTGGCACACCAAGGAGCATAAATTCCAAAGTAAGGCCCACTGGCAAGGCACCAAACTCCTGAGCTATTAGCCCTGCCTATGGTGTCTGGATGTCTCCGGAGCCTGTAGGAGCCCTGCTATTTGATGCAATATTTACTGTGGCAGTCAATGAGATCCTGCTGAAACGTGCATAAGCATAACCTCTGGAATGACCTCCCAACTAACTTTTTAAAATATATATATATATATTTTAAAGATACTTAGATTACTTAAATGTTACATAAAAAATATAGGGGATTCCCACATGCCCCGCTTTCCAAATCTCCCACACTTTCCCACATCAACAACATCCCTCATTAGTGTGGTACATTCATTGCAATTGATGAACAAATCCTGGAGCATTGCTTCTAAGCATGGATTACAGTTTACATTGTAGTTTACGCTCTCTCCTGCACAATTTGTAAGTTATGACAAGAAAATATAATGGTCTTTATCTGTTATTGTAATGCCATTCAGGACAATTCCCAAGTCCTGAAAATGCCCCTGTATTATACCTGTTTTTCCCTCTCCTTGCCCTCAGAACCTCCAGTGGCCACTGCCTCCACATCGATGATATAGTTTTTTCCATTGCTAGAATCACAATGAGTCTATAGCAGAATACCAGTAAGTCTACTGTAGTCCATAGTTCATTTCCCAATCCTGAGCATTCTGGGATGGGCTGATGTTCACTCCACCTCTAATTGAGAGGGGTCTTTGATCCCATAGGGCCAATGGATGGGACTCTCTTGCTTGCAGTTGTAGACTCTCTCGGTTCCTTGGTATGGTTGTCCATCATCGCTTCCATGTTAGTTGTCATGGATGAGACCAATGAACTGGAGAGTAGGTGTTGCAACTCTGTTGAGTTTCAGGGCCCATCTGGCACACAGACAGCTCAAAGATTTAAGTCTCTTGGATGTACACCTACCAATTCTAGTACTAATTACAGGTTCAAATAGAAGGACAGAAGAGTCATGTGTGGGGAAACCCCAACGGAGTCCAACTCTGTCACACTGGGGGGTATAAATTCCAAAGTGGGGCCCACTGGCAAGGCACCTAAGTCATTAGCTATCTGTCCTGACTATAGTGTCTGGATGTCTCCAGAACCCTCAGGAGCCCCGCTATTTGGGGTAGTATCTGCTTTGGCATTCATTGAGATCCTGCTGAGATGCGCATAAGCATAATCTCTGGGATGACCGCCTGACTTACTTTGAAATCTTTTAGCCATATAAACTCATTTGTCTTTATCTTTTCCCCCTTTTTGGTCAAGGCCTTTTTCCAGTTTCATTGTTAGTTGGTGCTTTGTAGTAATCCCTCAATGCCAGGAAGGCTCATCCCTGGGAGTCATGTCCCACACCAGGGACACTTATATGCTGAGTTTGGCTTAGAGAGAGGTCACACTTGAGCAACAAGGAGGCTCTCAGGTTACTCTTAGGCAACCTATAATACTAGGCTAAGTTTCAATTTCAAAGAAAAAGGTTCCTAAGTACAGTCATCAATATCAAATGCCTATCAGTGGTCCATCCTCCTTCACTAGTCACTGTCACTGTACTCAGGGGATTCTTGCTGTCCCATTAGAGAATGTGGAAGAACTCCCCAGGATAGGAATTCAATGTTCTTTTGGTTATTGTATGGATCTCCACCCACCGTGACAATGCTCAGTGAACACTTGAAGTTATTCATATTCCTTATAGGTATGCGCCAGGTGAACTTCCTCCCATGCATCCCCCATCACTGACATCCCACACCAATGATCCTCCCCTGCCACAGTTGTAAACCTTCTGTGATCCAATACTTCTTCAAAAATGAAGCCAGCAAAATAACTGAATAAAATTAAGAAAGTGAAATAATGATAGTTTTTAAAATAACAAATAAAATATAAAAACTTAAAAAGTTTTTTTAAACGAAATTTTAAAAAATTGACATTTTGTGTCATCACTTTAATATCTGTTGTCTTGTATGTAGAGTGACATTTTTTTCCCATTTTTTCCTACAGTGTCTTATTTTTTTCATTTTATCTTCAAAATAGCTTTAGGTTATAGAAAAGTCATGTACAGAATATAGGGGATTCCCATATATCCAACATCTTCCCTCTTTTCCCCTTTCCCCTATTAATAGCATTTTTCATGTGAATGATACATTTGCTACAATAGATGTATAAATATTGAAACTTTGCTACTAACCATGGTCAATGATTTACATTATGGTTTACATTTTGGACCATACACTTTTATAAATTTTTATGAAATTTAACATGGCCTGCATCCATCATTTCAAGGTTATGTAGAACAATTCCAATGCCCCTCAAATACCCCATTTTCCATATATTCTATTCCTCCCTCCCCCTTCCCTCAGGACCCATGGCAAATACCAAGCTTCACTCCTTGAAGAGCAAGATTCACAGTTACTTGCGACAACATCGAGGGCTTGACATACTGGCCTGTCCTCCCCTGTTAGGCGCTGCCTATGCTCTCGAGAGACTCCTGCCCCTCTATTTGAGAACATAGTACCACACCCCAGGATGGAAGTCCAACAACTTCCTGTTCATTGTGTGGGTCTCGACCCACTGATACAATGCACTATGACAGGATGAATACCCACATACTCCCTGGAAGCCTGCCCCGGTGTGCCCTGCCCCGCATGTCCCCCACATCCAACACCCTAAACCAGTAACCCTGCCCTGCCATATTTGCCAAAAGAACACTCCCAACATTGTAGTTTCAGCCACAAATCCCCAGGGTTCATCTGCTCTTTCTCCTGACCCTCCCCCAGTTCCATGGACGGTGTAACACCCCCCCAGCCTACCCCCTTCACAGACCAACACTGCCCAACCTGATTGCATCTCTGTACCACTGTCATGCCTGTCCACTGCATAACTACACTCTTGCACCTTATCATAGATTTTGCCCATATGGGCATTGGCTCACAGCCCTCTACTCCCTTCCTGTCTCCTGAAAACCTATGTTCCAGACTCTAGTTTGAGTCTGCTCAATTTGCTTAATTCTTATCAGTGAGGTCATGTAATATTTGTTCTTCAGTGCCTGGCTTGCTTCACTCAACATAATGCCTTCAAGGTTCATCCATGCTAACCCATGTGTTAATACAACATTCCTTCTTACAGCTAAGTAATATTCCACTCTATGTATATACCAGAGTTTGCTTATCCATTCATCTGTTGATGGGCATTTGGGTTGTTTCCAACTTTTGAAAATAGTGAACAATGCCACTATGAACATTGGTGTGCATATATCTGTTTGTGTCCTTGCTTTCAATTCTTCTGGATATATACCCAGTATTGGGATGGCTGGGTCATATGGCACTTCTATAGTTAGCTTCCTGAGGAACTGCCAGACTGTCCTCAAAAATGGTTGCACCACTATGCATTCCCACCAGCAGTGGATAAGGGTTCCCACTACTACACATCCTCTCCAACACTTGTAGTCCTCTATTTTTTTAATAGCTACCAGTCTAATGGGTGTAAGATGATATCTCACTGTAGCTTTCATTTGCATTTCCCTAATAGCTAGTGATGTTGAATGCTTCTTAGCCATTTGCATTTCTTCTTTGGAGAAGTGTCTATTCATATCACTTGCCCATTTAAAAAAATATTTATCTATTTTATTTTGTCCCTTTTTAAGTGGGTTGATTGTCTTTTTATTTTTTATTTTTCAATGTTTTTTTAAAAAGGTTTATTTATTTATTTAATCCATCTACCCTCATTGTTTTGTGCTCTCTGAGTGTTCTTCTGTGTCTGATTGTCTTCTCTTTGGGCAGCACCAGGAACCAATCCTGGCACCTTCCTGAGTGGAGAGAGACTGCTCAATCTCTTGTGCCACATCAACTCCCTGATCTGCCATGTCTCTTATTGTCTCTCTTTTGTGTGTCTTTTTGTTGCATCATCTTGCTGCACCAGCACTCCTGCACAGGCCATCACTCTGTGTGGGCCAGCGCTCTGTGCAGGCCAGCATTCTGCATGGGCCAGCTTGCTTTTCACCAGGAGGCCCCTGGAATTGAACCCTGGACCTCCTATATGTTAGACGTGAGCCCAGTCGCTTGAGCCATATCTGCTTCCCTGTCTTTTTATTTTTGAGGTGTAGGATTTCTTTATATATGCTGGATATTAGGCCTCTATCAGATATATGGTTACCAAATATTTTCTCTCATTGAGTAGGTTGCCTTTTCACCTTGACAAACTCCTTTGAGGTGCAAAAGTTTTTAATTTTGAGGGGGTCCCATTTATCTATTTTTTTTCTTTCATTGCTCGTGCTTTGGATGTAAAGTTCATGAAACATTTCCTAATACAATATCATGTAGATGCTTCCCTATATTATCTTCCAGGATCTTTATGGTCTTGGCTCTTGTATTTAGATCTTTGATTCATCTTGTGTTAATTTTTGTATAAGGTGTGAGATGGTGTTCCTCTCGGTCTTTTGGATATGGATATCCACTTCTCCAAACACCATTTGTTGAAGAGGCCATTCTCTCCCAGTTGAGTGGGCTTGGTGGCCTTGTTGAATATTAGTTGACTGTATATGTGAGGATCTATATCAGAACTCTCAGTTTGGTTCTGTTGGTTAGTATGTCTATCCTTGTGCCAATACTGTGCAGTTTTGATCACTGTAGCTTTGTAGTATGTTTTAAAGTCAGGTCATGTGAATCCTCTGATTTCATTTTTTCTTTTACAATATGTCTTTGGCTATTCAGGACCTTTTGCCCTTCCAAATAAATTTCATAGTTAGTTTTTCCAATTCAGTAAAAAATGCTGTGTTGATTTTTATTGGGATTGCATTAAATCTGTATATTAGTTTGGATAGGATAGACATCTTCATGATGTTTAGTCTTCCTATCCATGAACAGGGAATATTCTTCCTAAGGTTTTATAAAAAATAAGATGAATGAGGGATACCCAATGTGGTGGTGAAACTCACCCACAAATGATTTTCAAAGTTTTCAGTTATACTCAAATGCTCAAAGGAGATGGGTATTAGAAGTCAAGAGTCCTAACATTGCCTCTGTTTGCTTCCCCCAGAACCCTTGTAGTACTCATTACCTAATATTGCAATTATCTGCTTAATTGTCTGCCCCCACCGTAAGATACATTTCCTGCAAGGGAAGGCCCTGAGAGTATTTTGTTTATTGTTCAATGCCCAGCACCTAGCACAGGGCTTGGCTCAGAGAAGGCTCCCAATAAAGATGGATGAATGAATGAATTAGTTAAAATCATTATGGAGAATAGGCATAAAAGTGTCAGATTTGTCACTTTCACAGAATTTACATTCTCCTTTTTTGTCCCAAACAGGAAGAACAATTTGGAGCAGTTACAAGAGTATCTAAAAATAATAATAAAGGTCCAACAAAATTCAATAAAGCAGATACACAGTGTTAGCTTCACATTTAGTGAGGAAGTTAGAAGTCATGTTTGAGTCACAAACAGGATATGATGGTGGTTTAGCAGCTTGACTTTGGTAGACAGTTTTTGTCTTGTTTTTTTCTAAGAAGTAATATGAGAAAAAAAAGAAGTAATATAAGCAAACCATCACAAATGTCAAGGGAAAGCCAGCAACTTATGAATCATGATTTCAACTCCTTTATCTTTTTTGTTAGTTTGAGTGAATTAAACATATTATTAGCAACATGGAAAAGATTCCACATAAGCAAGGGGATATGACAAGTTAGGAACCTGCCTAATAATTGGCAATTTGCTCTAATAAATGTCAGGGTTGTAGGGGAACTTGGGGTTTCTCTGAGATGCCAGTTCCACTGCTCTCTACTATTGGTTCTGAACCAATTGAGTCAAGAGAGTGTGTCTTAGTTTGCCTGACTTGTTACAACAAATACCATACAATGGGTTGGTTTAAATACCAGTAATTTATTCGCTCAGGTTTTGAGGCTAGAAGAAGTCCAAAATCTAGTTATTGGCAAGGATTGTTTCCTCCCCAAAGAATGTAGTGTTCTGGTGCTGGTTTGCCAGCAATCCTTGGGGTTCCTTGTCTTTACTGTCGCATGGCAATGTCCTCTCCTTTCTCTTCTTGCTTCTCTTTATAAGGCCTCCAGTAAAACAGATTAAGACCCACCCTCATTCAGCCACAACTCAGCTAAAAATAACATCTTCAAGAGGTCCTCTTTTCAGTGTATGCACACCTACAGGGATTAAGATTAGGATTAAGAATTTGTGTTTGTTTGGGGTACATAATTCAACTTACCACAGAGGAAGAATAAAATATCAGATCTGGACTAGAGAAAGTATCCTAAAACTGAAGCCAGATGGACCTCCTTACACTTAGCCTACCCAGTCACAGGCAACATCTCACTCCCCTTCTCTGGCTTCTCCTAACTGACTGAATTTCCTTTGCTCATAAGAACTTCAGCCATATTGGATTAAGGACCCCCCTGATTCAATTTTGCCTCATCTAAATAGGATCTTCAATCGTCCTAATTACAAATGAGTTCATACCCACGCTACGAGGGATTAGGACTTGATCATGTTTTTGTGGGGGACATGATTCAATCTACCATACTGTCCATGAAACTTCTCTACTTTTCTAGCTTGAGCTTCCTCACAAATGCAGAACTTAGAGTAATCGGACTTCTTGCCTGGTCACTAGCTTTCCCCAGAGCAAGTTTTCCAAAAGTCATGGGTGAAAGCTGAGATTTGTTATACCCTAGATTTGCAGTCTCAGAACATGACTTCTGCTACATTTTATTGGTCAAGCAAATCATTAAGGCCAGCTCAGCTCCAAAGGGAGAGAATTAGACTCTACGGCTCTATGTGAGGAATAACAAAAATTTTGAATTCATCTGGAGTTTATGTCACAGAAGATTCCTCATGGAAACATGAGGACAGGAAAATAGTAGCTAACAATTACTGAAATATTATATGTCAGGGGCACATTGAGAATATCACTGCTGATTCTCACTAGGACCCCACAGGGTAAGTGTTATTATCCTCATTTTACAGGTGAGGAATCTGAGGCGCAGAGATTAAGTTACTTACTGGCTGATAAGTAGCAGAGTAAAAAGTCAGATATACTTATATCAGATTCCAAAGATTTTGTTCTTTCTGCTACGCTATATCACTATTCATCTATTATAAATCTCTCATTCTACACAAGAGAAAATTGTGGCCCCTTAAATGCCTACAAACTGGTGAATTTTTAAAATAATCACTTATGCAGTTTACTGACCCAATATTTTGTCTGGAGTTGATATTAATTTATTTAACCACATTAAATACAATTATTAAGTTCAATTCTTAAGTTCAGGAATTTAACTTTGATATGAAGCATGCAGTGTATACTCTGGTTTTTCTTCAATTGTCCCAACAACGCCATTTTGGGCATTTTGTCTTCCATTGCTAATGCTGTCCAGGATGATGTGTTGCATTAATTTTCATTGTCACTTTAGACTCTCTCTTTTTTAAACTTTTTAGTTGAAATTTTTCATTCATACATGAACATACATAAACAATAAGTGTATAGTAAAAGTTGTGAACTTGCAAAACAAACATGCATATCATACAGGGCTCCCATACATTACGTACCACTAAAACCTTGCATTGTTGGAAAAAATTTTTACACTATGAAAGAGCATCACTAAAACTTTACTAGTAACTATAGTCCATATCTTACATTTGGTGTATTTTACCAACCCACCCCATTATTTCACCCTGCATTAGTATTATATACTTGTTATAGTTCATGGGAGAATGTTCTCATATTTGTTAGGTTAACCACAGTCCATCTTCCACCACACGATTTATTGTGCTATACAGTCCCATGCTTTGTCTAATCCATTCAAAGTGTATGCTCATATTCACCACAGAGTTGGGCTGTTTAGACTCTCTTTTTAAAAAATTATGGTAACATATATACAACATAAAATGTCCTTTCTCAACCACTCCCAAGCATACAGTTCAATGGCATTAATCACATTCACAATGTTGTGCTACGATCAACACCATCCATTAAACTTTTCCATGACCCCAGATAGAGATCCTATACCCATTAAACATTGACCCTCCATCCACCCCCTCCTCTCCTATCCACCTACTCCTGGTAACCAGTATTTTCCTTTCTATCTTTATGAATTTGCCTTATTCTAGATATTTCATATAATGTCATAAAATGTCTTTTTTGTGTCTGACTTATTTCACTCAACATGATGTCTTCAGGGTTCATCCATGTTGTAGCATGTATCAGAACTTCATTCCTTTTTACAGCTGAGTAATATTCCATGGTGTAATGGTTTGAGTTTGATTTAATTATGAATTCCAAAAATATATATTAGATTATGTTTGTAAACTAATCTGTTCATCTGGGCATGATTAAGTTATGAGTAGGGCGTTAACTGTCACGTCAGTGAGACGTTGAGCCCCACCCCTCGGTGGGCGTGGTCTCAAGTATAAAAGGATGAGAGAAGCAGATTGAGAGAAGCAGATTGAGAGAAGCAGATTGAGAGAAGCAGAGATTTGGAGAAGGAGATTTGAGAAGCAGTTCTGATGTTGGAGTGAGCCGTTCGCCCGATAGTCTACAGCTGGCCTTGTGGAGAGACGCAAAGCATAGAAAGCCTCATGGACTACAGCTGAACTTGTGAAGGAAACAGAAGCTAAGCCCAGAGAGAAATGCAGCCCCGGGAACAGAGGAACCCAGAAGCCTGAACCCTGGAGACGTCGGCAGCCATCTTACTCCAACACGTGGACTTTGGTATGGGAAGAAATTTATGCTTTGTGGCCTGATAACTGTAAGCTTCTACCCCAAATAAATACCCTTTATAAAGACTGACCAATCTTTGGTATATTTCAAAAGACACTCCTGTGGCTGACCAAAACACATGGTATGTATATGCAACATTTGGTTTATCCAGTCATCTGATGTACACTTGATTGCATCCATCTTTTGGCTATGGTGAATAATGCTGATATGAACATTGGTGTAGAAATATCAGTTTGATTCCCTGCTTTCAATGTTTTTTGGTATACTCCTAAAACTGGGATTGCTAGGTCATATGGTAGTTCTGTGTTTAACTTTCTGAGGAAAAGCCAAACTGTTTTCCTCAATGGCTGCACCATTATACATTCCCAGCAATGATTCCAATTTTTAATAATGGCCAGTCTAGTTGGTGTGAGGTGGTGCTTTGTCATGATGATTTTGATTTGCATTTCCTTAATGGCTAATGATGTTAAGCATCTTTTCATTGCTTAGTGGCCATTTATATATACTCACTGGAGAAATATCTGTTCAGCTTTTTGCCTATTTTTAAATTGGGCTCTTTGTCTTGCTATTGTTGACCTGTAGGTGTTCTTTATATATTCTGGATATTAAGCCCTTATCAGATATATGGCTTTCAAATATTTTATCCCATTCTGTAGGTTGTCTATACAATTTATTGATAATGTCCTTTGATGCACAAAAGTTTTTTAATTTTGATGAGTCCATGTTTTAGTTTCCTAGGCTGCTCAAAGCTGATACGATGAAATGGGTTGGCTTAAACAATGGGAATTTTTTTTTTAAAGATTTATTTATTTTATTACATACAGTTTGAGGCCAGGAAAATGTCCAAATCAAGGCATCATCAAGGTGATGCTTCCTTCCTGAAGACTGGCTGATGATCCTGGGTTTCTCTGCCACATGGCAAGGCACATGACGGCATCTGCTGCTTTCTCCCTTCTCTTCCTGGCTTCGTAGTTTTCAGCTTCTTGCTTCCATGGACTTTTCTCTCTCTGTATTCATTCTATTTATAAAGGACTCCTGTAATAGGATTAAGTCCCATCCTGAATGAGGTGGGCCATACCTTAAATGAAGTAGCCTCATCAAAAGATCTTGCTTACAATTGGTTTACATCCACAGGAATGAATTAGATTTAAGATCATGTTTTTCTATGGTACATATAGCAGCAAACCACCACAGTACAATTTATCTACTTTTTCTTTTGTTGCTCATGCCTTTGGTATAAAGTCTGAGAATCCATTGCCTAATACAAGATTCTGAAGCTATTTCCCTATATCTTCTTTTAAGAGTTTTATAGATTTAGTTCTAATATATAAGCCATTGATCCATTTTGAGTTAAGTTTTTGTACATGGTGTGAGGTAGGGGACGACTTTTATTCTTTTGAATGTGTGTATCCATTTTTTCCCAGCACCATTTTTTGAAGAGATTATTCTTTCCGATTGAATGATCTTGGCACCCTTGTGAAAAATCAGTTGGCCATAGATGTGAGGGTTTATTTCTAAACTCTCAATTTTATTCTGTTTGTCTATATGTCTGTCCTTGTGCCAGTACCATGTTATTTTGATTATTGTAGCTTTGTAATATATTTAAAAATCAGGACATGTGAATCCTCCAACTTTCTTATTTTTTCAAAATGTTTTTGGCTATTGGGGTTTCCTTGCACTTCCATATGAATTTGATGATTAGCTTTTCTATAGCTGCAAAGTAGGCTGTTAGAATTTGATTGGGGTTGTATTGAATCTGTAAATTGCCTTTGGTAGCATTGACAGCCTAACAATATTAAGTCTTCCAATTCATGAGCATGGGATATCTTTCCATTTATTTCAGTCTTTAATTTTTTTCAGCAGTAATTTGTAGTTCTCTATGTACAAGACCTTTATAACCTTGGTTAAATTTATATCTAGATATTTTATTCTTTTATTTGATATTGCAAATGGAATCATTTTCTTGATTTCCTTTTTGGATTGTTCATTGCTGGTGTATAGAAACATCACTGATTTTTGTGCATTGTTGAGTTCATTTATTAGCTCTAATAGCTTTCTTGTAGATTTCTATATTTGGGATTTTCTATATATATAGAAAAATGAGTTAGGGAGTGTTTCCAACTCTTCCATTTTTGTGGAGGAGTTCAAGAAGAAATGATTTTAACTCTCCTTTGAATATTCAGTAAAATTCATCAGTTAACCTGTCTGTCCATGGACTTTTTTTCTTTAGGTACCAGGGACAGGGGATTGAACCCAGGACCTCATATGTGAGAAGCCGGTGCTCTACCACTGAGCCATATTGGTTTCCCTGAGTTGGTTTTTTTTTGTTTTTTTTTTTTTTTTTCAGGAGGCACTGGGAAATGAACCCAGGACCTCCCATGTGGGAGGCGGGCACTCAACTGCTTGTGCCACATTCACTTCTTGGACTTTTTTTTTTGGTAGGTATGCTTGCTGATTCAATTTATTTACCTGTTATTGATCTGTTGAGATCTTCTATTTCTTTTTTTGTTTTTTTTTAAATTTTTATTGAAGTATATCATTCATACATGAACATACATAAATTATAAGTGTTCAGTAAACATTGTGAACTTACAAAACAAACATGCATAACATCATACAGGTCTCCCACACATCACCCCCCCTCAAACACCCTGCATTATTGTGAAACATTTGTTAACAAATCATGAAAGAGCATTTTCAAAGTATTACTACTAACTATAGTTAGTATCTTCCTCCCCTATACATTTTTTTAAAGGATTTATCTATTTATTTTCTTTTATCCATTTTTAACCTCCCCCCCCCCCCAGGTTTTGCTGTTTCTGTGTCCATTCGCTGGGCAACTATCTGTGTCCATTTCCTGC
>PVKH010003072.1:0-25651 GCA_004027955.1 Chaetophractus vellerosus | reverse complement strand
AATAGAAGAAAGAATAAATGATACTGAAGATAGAGCAGCTGAAATTGAAGAGAGAAAAAAAGAGAGAAAGAATGGAGTAAAATTGAGCAGGGGCTCAGGGTGTTGAATGATAACATGAAACGCAACAACATGCATGTTAGCAGAGTTACAGAAGGAGAAGAGAAGGGAAAAGGGGCAGAAAGAGTATTTCAGAAAATAATAGCTGAAAATTTCCCATCTCTCCTGAAAGAAATGAACTTACATCTCCAAGAAGTACAGCATACCCCATTCAGAATAAAAGCAAGCAGATCTACAAGACACATACTACTCAAAATATCAAATATCAAATATAAAGAAAAAATTCTGTGAGCAGCAAGGGAGAAAAAAACCATCACATCCAAGGGACATGTCAATTTTTCATCAGAAACCATGGAGGTGAGAAGACAGTGGTATGATAATTAGGAGACTTAAAGAGAAAAATTGCCAACTGAGCATTCTATACCCAGCAAAATAGTCCTTCAAATATGAAGGTGAGTTTAAAATATTCACAAACAAACAGAAACTAAGAGTTCATAAAAAATAATCCAACTTTGCAGAAAATTGCAAAGGAAGCCTTAGAGCCTGAAAGTAAAATTTAGGAGAGAGAAGCTAGGAGGACAGAATAGAAGGAAAAATAGGAGAAAGAATAACCAAAAGAATAAAAAGACAGACAAGAAATGAAATATGAAAACCAAGGTATAAAATTGTGGAAGTAAATAATAAATTTACAGTAATATCATTGAAAGTGAATGGAATAAACCCCACAATCAAGAGATATAGGTTGACAGAATGGTTAAAAACAAACATGAGCCATCCATATGCTATTTACATGAGACTCACCTTAGATCCAGGGAGACAAATCAGATGAAAGTGGAAGGTTGGAAAAAGATACTCCACGTAAACAGTAACCAAGAAAGAACAGAACTAGCTATATTAATATCAGACAAAACAGACTTTAAAAGCAAAAAAGTTATAAGAGATACAGAAGGCTGTTATAGATTTAAAACAGGGACAATCAACCAGGAAGAAATAACAGTCCTGAATATCTACGCACCTAAACAGGGTGCCCCAAAATGCATGAGGCAAACACTGGCAAAACTGAAGGGAGACATAGACATATCTGCAATAATAGTTGGTGACTTCCACACACCACTCCCAGCATTAGACTACACAGAAGATCAACAAGGAAACAGAGAACATGAATAACATGATAACCAAGTTAGACCTAAGAGACACATACAGAACAGTGCACCCCAACTCAGTGGGTTATACATTCTTCTCAAGTGCTCCTGGATCTTTCTCCAGGATAGACCAAATTAGGTCACAGTGGAAGCCTCAATAAACATAAAAAGATTGAAATGATACAAAGCTACTTCTTAGATCATAATGAAAAGAAACTGGAAATCAATAATAGACAGAAAAGAGATAAATTCACATGTGTGGAGGCTGAACAAAACACTACTAAATAATCGCTAGGTAAAAGAAGAAAGTGTAAGAGAAATCAATAAATATATTGAGATAAATAAAAAACAAGAACATAGCTTAACAAAACTTACAGTATACAGCAAAGGCAGTCTTGAGAGACCATAGCCTATCTTTAAACAGCTATATTTAAAAAGGAAAGAGAGATAAAATGAAAAAGCTAACTGAACAACTAAATTAGAAAAAGAATAGCAAACCACTCCCAAAGCAAACATAACAAAAGAAATTATAAAAATTAGAAAAGAATAAATGAGACAGAACCAAAAAAATAAGAGAAAATCAACAAAACTAAAAGCTGGTTCTTTGAGAAGAAACTGAACAAACACCTAGCTAGAATAACAAAGAAAAAAAGAGAGAAGATACAAAGAAATAAAAACAGAAATGAAAGGGGTAAAGTTACGAATGTCCCCACAGAAATAAAAAGGATCATAAGAGGATATTATGAGAGACTGTATGCCAACAAACTAGACAACCTAGATGAAATGGACAAATTCCTAGAAATGAACATACGATGATGCTACAATAAATACAAGAAATTAACAAACCAATCATATTTAAAGAGATTAAATCAGTCATCAAAAATCTCCCTACTAAGTTAAGTCCAGGACCAGATGGCTTCACATTGAATTCTACCAAATATTTTGAAAATAATTAACACCAATCCTGTTTAAACTCTTACAAAATATTGAAGAGGAAGGAAAATTACTCACATTTTATGAAGTCAATATCACCCTAATACCAAAGACAGATAAAGACACTACAAGAAAAGAAAATTACAAACCAATCTCTCTAATGAACATAGATGAAAAATTCTAAACAAAATATATACAAATAGAATCCAACAGCTTACCAAAATTATTATACATCATGACCTATTAGGATTTGTTCCTAGTATGCAAGTCCGGTTCAACATAATGAAATCAACTAATGTAATACACCACATTCAATAATTGAAGGAATAAAGCCACATGATCATATCAATCAATGCAGAAAAGGCATTTGGTGAAATCCAGCACCATTTCTTGATAAAAAAAATCTCCAAAACAGGAATAGAAGGAAAATCCCTCAAAATGATAAAAGGCATATGTGATGGTTAGGCTAATGTGTCAACTCGGCCAGGTAATTGTGCCCAGCTGTTGGGTCCAGCAAGCCCGGGGCTAATTGAGTTTACTGCATGGATGGCTGATTGCATCTGCATCAATCAGCAAGATTGGATCAAGAATGGATGACGCTTATATCCATTCAGTTGACTGCTATAAAAGGGAACTGATTTCAACATTCGAAGAGAATTTCCCAGCTCGTCGTTTGACAGCGAACTTCTCCCAGGAACTCATCGAGGACCCTTCATCAGTCTTTCATCGGAGCCCCTGGCTTGCACCCTGCCAGCGGAACCTGGACTTGTGTATCCCCACGGTCACGTGAGAGACTCTTATAAAATCTTATATTTTTAATGGACATCTCGTGTTGATTCTGTTTCCCGCGAGAACCCTGACTAGAACAGCATATATCAAAAACTCACAGCCAACATCATACTCAATGAAGAAGGTTGTAAGCTTTCCTTCTAAGTTCAGAAACAAAACAAGGATGCCAACTGTCACTATGGTTATGCACCATTGTGCTAGAAGTCCTAGCTAGAACAATTAGACAAGAAAAAAAAGTAAAAGGCATCCAAAGAGGAAAAGAAGAAGTAAAACTCTCACTATTTACAGATGACAGGATCCTATATTTAGAAAATTCTGAGATGTCTACAACAAAGTTACTTGAGCTAATAAACCAGTTCAGCAGAGTGGCAGGATACAAGATCAATACGCAAAAATCAGTAATGTTTCTGTACACTAGTATTGAACAATCTGAGGAGGAAATAAGGGAGAAATTTTCACTTAAAATAGCAAGAAAAAGACTCAAATACTTAGGCAACAATTTAACCAAAGAAATACAGGACCTATATGCAGAAAACTACAAAACAATGATAAAAAAATTTTTTACAGTCCTAGGCAATGGAAAGATATTTCATGTTCATGGATGGAAAGGCTAAATATTGTTAAGATAAAAATCCTGCCCAAGCTGATTTATAGATTCAATGTGATATCAATCAAAATTCCAAAAGCCTACTTATAGAAATAGAAAAGGCAATTTATCAAGTTCATTTTGAAGGGAAAGTGCAAGTGAGGAGCCAAAAGCATTCTAAAAAAGAAGAGTGACGTGGGAGGAATTCCACTGCCTGACCTTGAAACATTACAAAGCTACAGTGGCCAAAACATCTTGGGACTGGCATAAAGACAGACACATCGATCACTGGAATAGAGTTGAGAATTTAGAAATAAACTCTCACCTCTACAGCCAACTGTTTTCAACAAACCTACCAAAGCCATGTTAACAGGACATAACAGACTCTTCAACAAATGGTGCTGGGAGAACTGTATATCCATAACCAAAACAATGAAAGAGGATCCCTATCACACTCCCTACACATGAATCATCTCAAATGGATCAAAGACCTAAATGTAAAAGCCAGGACCATAGAAATACTAGAAGAAAATGTAGGGAAACATCTTAAAGACCTTGTGGTAGGTGGTGGTTTCTTGGACCTTACACCAAAGCATGATCAACAAAAGAAAAATATAAATAAATGGGACCTCCTCAAAATTAAACACTTTTGCACCTCACCAGACTTTCTCAAAAGGGTGGAAAGGCAGCCATCGCAATGGGAGAAAATATTTGGAAATCACATATCCGATAAGGGTTTAGTATGCATGATATATACCAAGATGCTACAAATCAACAATAAAAAGATAAATGACCCAAATATAAAACGGGCAAAAGAATTGAAGAGATATTTGTTCAAAGAAGAAATACAAATTGTGAAAAAACACATTAAAAAATGTTCAGTGTCACTAGCAATTATGCAAATGAAAACTATACAATATCATTTCAGACCTATTAGAATGGCCACTATCAAAAAGTCAGAGATCTGCAAGTGCTAGAGTGGATGTGGAAAGATAGCAATACTTTTAACACTGTTGGTGGGAATGCATAACGGTACAGTCATGAAGGACTGTTTGGTACTTCCTAAGGAAGTTGTATATAGACTTGTCATGTGACCCAGCAATACCACTATTAGGTATATACCCAGAAGAACTGAGAGCAGTGACACAAGCAGACATCTGTACACCAATGTTCATAAAAGCATCATTCACAGTTGCCAAAAGATGGTAACAGCACAGGTCTCCATCAACCAATGAATGGATAAACAAATTGTAGTGTTTACACACCGTGGAATATTATGCAGCTGTAAGAAGAAATGAAGTATAAAGCATCTGCCAACATGGATGTACCTGGAGGACATTATGTTGAGTGATGCAAGCCAGACACAAAAGGACAAATACTGTATGACTGTGCTACCATGAACTAAATACATTGTGCAATCCCATGGAATTAATAAAGTGAATATGGGTTACTGGAAAATAGAATGAGGTTAGAGAATGGACAGCTGAGAGTCAACTTGTAAAGAATTGGTAAAAAGGATGTTTGTTAATCTTTGGAAATAAATAGAAAAGGTGAAAGCCCAACATAATGTCTGTAACTAGCAGTACTATTATGTGGTCTGAAAGGGGTTTAAAGGGAAAGTCAAAGGTCATGTACATTACTAAAAGGAAAGACAAAAAATATAACATGGAACTGTATAGCATAGTAAAACCACATGTGAAATATGAATATGGGTAAAGTTGCATATATGTCTGTTTTTCTTTGAAATTGAATAAATATGCTCACACTACAAGATGTTAATTCAGACAAAAAATTATACTAAGTTAAAGAAACTAGACACAAAGTACTACATACTGTATGAGTCCATTTATATAAAATGTAAATATAATTAAATTTATAAAGATGAAGTTAGATTAGTGGTTAAGGAGAGTTGGGGAAGGACAGCTAAGGGGTGTGGAGTTTTTCTTTTGGGAGTAATGAAATTGTTCTAAGCATTTTTTGTTTTATTTTCATTTTTTAGAGAATATTTTATCAGTTTCTGTAATCAAACCCATGTACATAAGACCTTACATATTTAATACAGTGTGTTACCCCTGTACAAATGGGGAAAAAAATTAAGTTTAAAGTTTCTAGGCCAATATGGCTATTAATTTCTGTACAATGCCAACTCAACACAGTACAACTGGGATACTTTTTCCAAAGTTGACACCACAGCTAAAGTTTCCAAAAATTCAAATAATATATAAATGTATATATATATTTATGTAAAAAGACCAATAGCAGTATGTTATGCATCAATAGCAGCAACAGATTTTCCAGGTTCTGCAGTCATTTGAACAGAATTATAGAGACATCCAGCACATTCCATTAAAAAAAAAAAAAGAAAAAAAAGTAAAAAACCCAAAATCCCAGAAAACAGCAAGTTCTGCTACTGTTATGGTACCTGGAACTATTTTTTATTAGTGTCTCAATCATCATCTGGAAAGAAAACATTCTAGAAAAATGTCATTAAAAACAGGTCTGATATAGCATGGTCACTACAATGTATCATAAAGCAGGTACAAGATATTTTACTTTCACAGAGGTATGATACAGTACTGTCCTACATCTATAATACTAGAGGATACAATTAAAAAGGCATTATTTGAGACTTGATTCTACTTTTCCAGCCCAAAGGACGGGATGACACAGCTCTGGTAAAGAAATGCACCTTCTTAAGATAGGATTTTCTTTAATTAACAGCTCAGTTCTAAGGACATTGCTCTTCATGAACATTGGGTGTAATGAAACTGTTGGGTGTAATGGGTAAATGTTACCCAATGTAAAAATTGGGTGTAATGAAACTGTTCTTAGTGTTTTTATGGTGATGAATGCATAACACTGTGATTATACTAAAAGCCATTGATATATACTTTAGCTGGATCATATGTATTTGAATATTCTCAATAAAACTGCTTCATAAATAAATAATTGTGCAAGAATAGTCTGAAATAGCAGCTATGTACAGCAGGGAAAGCATAGAGAGATTGAGGGCTGAAGAATTTTTTTGTTAGTTTGTGTTTTGTTTATTATTGTTATTGAAAGAATGAAATGCTCTGATGATGATTAAGGTAATGAATGCACAACTATGTAATTATACAAAATATCATTAATTGTACACTTTGGATCAATCATATGCTTTATTAATATGTATCAATGAAATTGATTTGTTAAAACAATCTATCTTTCCTCTGGAGTCAGTAAAGCATTCAGGAACACCCAAATATCTGCCAAATTAGGTGTGTATGTGTGTAGCAAAAATAGTTACAAATAGCCTCCTCATTTGTTCAGGATCTTCTCTATAGACAGGGGTGCTATTTTTCCAATTTATTAAACTAGAGATTGAGAATAACGTGTGTACCACAATAATCCTCAAGACTGCCCTTGACTCCTAAAGGGACTAGGTGCATTGGGAATTGCCCTGCCTCAGAAGAGGCTGCTCTCTGACCAAATTGTACACTGCCATTGGTTTGGAGTAGGGAAGCTATTTCTCTGGCTACACTTTCTCCTGGATCATAGGGAGGTGCTGGAGGGGCATCAGGAGCCACCACTGAACCCACAAGGGGAGGTAGAAGCAGGAAAAGAATATCATCTAAGGGGTCCATCACCTCAGTTGCTTGAGGCTCCTGAAGCACTTTCTTTTGGCTCTAAAACCAGCAGTTTACATTTTTTAAAGGCTTCATGGTTGTTGGGAGTTCCTAAAAAGTAGGGCCCCTGGAACTGTTAACAACAGCCCACAAGGTCACAAATAAGCAAGTGAGGTGGCATAGCTGCTAAAAAGTAGCAAAGTAGGCCAGGCTGGAAAGTTCTCAGATTTCCATATAGCTTAGAATTTCTGTAAAAGTCTTTGTACTCCCTTGTCTATTATCTAACGGGCTCAAGGGCCTGAACTGTGCCCAGGCAGGAACTTCCTGTACAAAACTGCTGAACCATTATCTGTACTGTGCATATAAAAATAAAGCTGAATCCTGTCCAGGTTCCTGAGGTTGCAACATGCTCCTCATGGTCCACCTGGCCCTGTTATTTCTTTCTCTTTGTCTCTTTTGTTTTTTTAACTGTCTTTTAGCCTCCCACCCCCCTTACATTAGGTCCTATTCAGCCGAGCTGGTCTCTGGCAAGTGGCGCCCGAACAGGGACCTGAAGGTCGGGTAAGGAGGTCTGGCCAGTTAAGGCCGGCACGAGGAGATACCAGGAACGCTTCTATAAAGCTCAGGACCATTCAGCTGAAGAACGGTAAGGAGGGATCAAGCGTCAGTTATAAAACATGGGGAACGGTGGGTCTTCACAGCATAGTCTTTATGTGCAAATGCTGAAGGCCCTCCTGTGGGACTGTGGTTCTAAGGTCACGACACACCAGTTAGAACAGTTATGCTGGTCTCCTAGCAGCTTCTTAAAGCTGGAAGTACTAAAGTTAGTGAAGTTCGTCTTTTAGAGCTCTTATAAGTTATTGAGTAACACTGCACTTGGTTTCCTGCATTAGGTAGTTTAGAATTAGGAGACTGAGAAAAGGTAGGAAGAGAATTAAAGAAATTACATGTTCAAGGGGCGCAGACCCCAATTACTATTTTGCGTACTTGATCTGTTGTTAAATTAGTACTTTTACAAACAGAGAATGAAGAGGAAAAATATGAGAAAGAGAAATCTGCAGATAGCTCCCCTCAAGATTTCCTTAAAGATACTTTCCCTAGAAGCATTCTCCCTTACTGCCAATGGTGCCATAAGGAAAAGCACTGGGCAAATACATGTAGATCTCAATTTGATAAAGATGAGACTCCACTGCCGGGAAATGGGCAATGGGGCACTCCCTCTGGTGCCCCAAAATCTTTCCAGATGGCTTTGTTCAATTACACCCAATCTGAACACAGCCACCTGGATCTGCCCCCACAGCTTTCAGATCCTTGGAAAACGTATACGCTGCCACCTAGGGAAGTGCCGACCTGGACTTTGCCACTACTGAAAAGTTAATACTTAAAAAACAAAATAAAGCCGATCTAGCCAATTCAGGAGTGAAAGAACCTATTCCAGATTTAGTGAGATTTATATTGGGAAGATCTAGCATTAGTTGCAGGGGCATCACTATTCTGCCAGAGTTAACTAAAATAAGAAAAACATTCTGGCAGCAAATTTGCAAACCTCCTACTGCCTACATAATGATAAGGCTGTGGGATAACAGGGGCTAATAGAATTAAACCATTAGAAGAGTAAGAAAACTTGGCAACAGTCTCCAGAAAAATTTTCAAAAGCAGTAAAATCTAAGATGTAAGTTTCTATTGATGTGTTGTAACTTGTTTTGTGTTTGTCCAGTGTCAGCGTATATTTTAATGCCTCTGGGTGGTAATATTAAATTGACAAATAAAAATTATTAAAAGAGCTATATTCAAATGGCCCAAAATTAAACATTTACATTAGTAAATAAATATGGATATGAATTTAAAATAATAAAATAGTCATAACCAAATTAAAGCATTATATTGACAAGTTTGTTTAGTGCTAATGGTAAATGTATGTTATAAAAGGTTTGCCTGAAAACAGTTTCCCAAATCATTTTGGTAACTTGAATATAGAAGGCATTTAGAATGTGTTTTTATTATTAAAAAAAAAAGGAAAATAATTATGTCCTATGATAAAATAACTGGTTATTAAAAAAGAGTCAAATGTAGGACAAAACCTGAATAAATATGAAAAGTGCAAAAGATGCGTGGAAAAGGGATTTTTGTGGTCAAAGTAAGATTTAATGAGTCTATCTATAAAGATTTAAAAGGTTTAATGTCAAACAGTATAATAATACAAAGTTAGTTTTATTCTTTCTCAAAGTTTCTTATGCCAGTGGTCTTAAAGTTTTCAAAGAGTTTTTCTCCTGAATAATCAGTATACAAAAAAAAGTCTGTTTTATCAAAATAGCTTCTTGTACCTTAACCTTATCGTTTCCTTGGTTGCTCAAGAGAAACAAATCTTATCACTTTTAAAAGAGCATAATGTTCAAACCTGCTTTCTCAAATCCTGAAAAGTAGCTTTTTATTTCAAACTGTTAAAAATGATTTGGTCTTTTACCTAGAAAAAAAAAAGTAAAATACTAAAAATAGTTAAGTTCATTTGATATAAGTTGAATGAAGTATTTGAAACTGATATACAATTAAAAGGAATTTTCTAACTTTATGATAATTAAAGTTATATGAGTAAAAAGTTCATATGAATACTTAAAAATCTTAAACACATAGGAAATGAAAGTTTATTCACTGGATATCTTCTGATTAAAAGTCTTATTATTATCTGTTGTTATATAATCTACTGTAGTTATGAATAGTGTATAATATACTTAAATACTAATCAAAACTTTAGTACAATACATTGCATACTTAAATAATTTAATAACTTGTATGTTACACATAAAGGTATTTTATTAAATATATATAAATCTCTTGTTTTGAGTTTAAACAGTCCCTAAACCAAACGTATTAAGAAAAGGTTTGGTGACCATTGTTCAAACCTAAAAGGAAAACATCCTGCAAAAAACTTTGTTAATCCACAAACCAATGCCTTGTTAGTTAACACTTTTAATAATGGAAACTAAAATAGGGAGCACATCAAGGATGTTTTGTAACAAATTAAAAGAGATAAAGTACATTTCAGGGGGTCTTGTATTCCTCCCTGGAAGAGCTGGCCACTCTCCCAGGGACTGATGCATAATCCTTAAAATGTACTGCCCAGGGAGTATTGTGTTCCTTCCCAAGGAGGCTGGCGCCTTCCTTGGGAATTAGCAGAATACTCACAAATTGGCATCTATAGTATCTAATTCATTAATCATAAACACAGTAAAAAAAGGAACTCAAAAGATACACTATCTGATTCCCCACTAATCTGGTAGAATAATCCATTGACCAATAGATGGTCTATGGGAAAGCTGTTAACATGGGGACAAGGGTTTGCTTGTGTTTCCCCAGGAAACAGAAAACATCCTGTGTGAATTCTATCATGCAGGATTAAACCTTAATATGAAGGAAGCCAGATAACGGAAGTGCCTGTGGGATCCAAAGCCCCCAACAAAGCCTACAGCACCCAGTATTCCCAGGCAGTCTCCCATCCAAGTACTAACCAGGCTTGACCAAGCAGTACTACTCCCTGTTTCTTTGGACATTTACATTCCCACACAGGTCTTCCTGGACCTCTTAGTTTTGATAATGCACAGGCTGATGCCTTAGTGGCTTCCATAGGAACAGATGCCGCTGCTTTTCATGCTAAATTTCATCTTAATGCAGCAGGTTTACCGCGCCTGTTCCATTTCATGCAAGAACAGGCTAGGCAATTAGTCAAAACTTGTTCTGCCTGTGCCCCTTTCACTACTGTTCCCTCTTTGGGTCTCAATCCTCCAGGCCTTGTCCCTAACCACCTTTGGCAGATGAATGTCACTCACTATGCGCCGTTTGGGTGCCTTCGCTGGATCCATGTAAGTATGGATACCTTTCCAGGCATGCCGTGGGCCTCCTATCTCACCAGGGAAAGCTCTCACCGTTACCTCTCACTGTCTTGCTACTTTTGCCACAATGGAACGCCCAAATCCATCAAAACAGATAACCCTCCTGGTTACTCTAGTACCCATTTCACTGCCTTCCTCCAAGGCCTGAGTATCTCCCATTCCAAAGGTATTCCTTATAACCCACAAGGACAAGCCATTGTTAAATGGGCCAATTGCAAAAACAAGAAGGGAGAGAATGGGAAGAATTACCCACCCCGCTACGCCGCCTCTCTGCAGCACTTTTCGTTTGTAATTTTTTGAACTGTGCTCCTGATGGTTCCACAGCTGCAGAATGTCATCACTCCGGCGCGGGCAAGCAGCCCAGACACAGTCTGGGAAAAGTATTCTGCAAAGACTTGCTAACAAACACTTGGCATGGGCCAAACCCCATTTTGCTGCGGGGCCGCGGGTACTGTTGCATTTTCGCGGTTGAAGCAGAGCGACCACTCTGGGTACCTAAGCAAGCGGTAAGAGTCGCGTCGGAGCCCTTTTCTTCTCTCGCCCCTACAAATAAAGATGTGGCTCCTCCTAAGCCTGGGATGCCTGTTGCCGCCGAGAATATAGACAGCGAAACACTGGACTTATTTCCCTGCACCAACAATACTCCATCCGGTTGCATGAACGGACACCTCTGTTTCCGGTATTCACCAATGACACCGCCATGATGGGCGGCTTCTCTAATGCGCATATTATCCCTCAAAACATTGGGCTATATAATTTTACAGAACTGACTGCTAAACTTCCCATTTGTTTCTCACTTCACAAAAGCCAAGGCTGCCTCCTCACCACCAAGATAGAACAAATGGCCTATGGCAGGGGTGTTGTCAGTATCATCACTGGCCCCTGAAGCATGTTTAAGTTTATCAACACGGTCATCAAATGGGAATTCCACTAATGAAAGTCGGGTCATCCCGCCAAGGAGGCCCCCATTGCCACTGTGCCTTAATAAAACTAATATGTTTGCCAGCTTTCCACCCTGACACCAGTGTGCTTATTTACCTGCTAAACATTACAATATTACAGGCTTTTTTGACTTTCATCTATACAATCGGGTTCATCACGTAGACCCCAGTCACCCCCACTTCCATGCCTTTTTGGCCGGTGACTTTGTGAAAAACATTTTTATGAATCCTGAATGCATTTCACAAAAGGGCTTGTGGCGTTTAATCGCTGCCATGCACTATGTGAACTTTACAACTCCCAGCGTTCAAACTTTGCCTGCTTGGCAGTACTGCCTACAAGCCTGTGTTCCCACCCCATATGTAGTAGTGGCAGAAAAAGTTAATATTACAAAGGTTGAAGGTTATTTTCATATACACTGTCATGGGTGTAATCTAACAAATTGTATAACCCAAGCTAATTTAAATATTTACTTATCGTTAAGCAACCTGCTTTTGTTACGCTACCTACTCAACTTCAAAGTCCTTGGTATAGTAATACAAATGAACAGGTCCTGCAAATTGTTCAACAACAATTGGCAGCATGTTGCCCAAAAGCTTTGGGTCTAATTGTGGTAAGCATTATAGCTTTAATAAGAATTATTGCTTCGTCAATCACTGCAGGCCTACCCTTAGGTCAAAGCATTCAAACTACACATTTTGTAAATATGTTGGCTAAAAATATGTCTTTGACACTTCAAGATCAGAAACAGATTAATATAAAATTAGAAAAAAAATTAAATTTGTATTAGAAGAAACGGTATTGGATAAAGAAAAAGAATTAAATGCTGTACAATATCGTATGAAATTGCAATGCCACCCTCAGTATGTTTTTGCTTGTGTAACTCCTGTGCAATTTAATGATACCAAGTGGTATTGGACAAATGTCTGCTTGCATTTACAAAGTATCTAGACACATAAAAATATAAGTATAAATTTTAAAAACTTACATGATAAAATTCTCGCCCTACAAACAGAGCACATTTAGCAACCATAAACCCTGAAGCTATCGCTCGCAGCCTTAAAGCTATCTTTCATAATCTAGCACCTTGGTCCCTCCTGCAGCACAGTGTTTACCATCTTCTAACAGGAGCCCTCTTGATTGGTGTTTTGTGGTGTCTTTTGCCCCTCTGTAGGGCTCACTTACAAAACCAAATAAAGCAGCTTCAAAGTCAAAGTACTCAATCACGCTTAACACAAAAGGCTATGCTCCATGACCCTTGAGTTCCGGCTATGCATAAAGCATCGTGGGCTGGTAGTCAATAAAGGGTAAAAATCTCAAAAAAGATCAACAGGAACAGTCACTCTGCGTAAAACAAAAACAAAAAGGGAGACATATTGGGAGCCCCCACAAAGTAGGGCCCCTGGAACTGTTAACAACGGTCCACAAGGTCACAAATAAGCAAGTGAGCTGGAATAGCTGCTAAAAAAGAGCAAACTAGCAAACTAGACCAAGCCAGAAAGTTCTCAGATTTCCTTATTGGTTAAAATTTCTGTAAAAGTCTTTGTATTCCCTTGTCTATCTAATGGGCTTAAGGGCCCAAACTGTGCTCAGGCAGAAATTTCCTATAAAAAAAACTGCTAAATCATTATCTGTACTGTGTATATAAAAATAAAGCTGAATCCTGTCCAGGTGCCTGAGGTTGCAACATGCTCCTCATGGTCCACCTGACCCCCACTATTTCTCTTTATCTCTTTTGTTTCTTTAACTTTCTTTTAACCTCGCACCCCGCTTACTTTAGGTTCTGTTCAGCCAAGCTAGTCTCGGCAATGGTCATTGTACAGCTCTAAGGAAATCTGAAGATAAGGTAACTCATCCCATTTCTGATTTTTTTTTAACAAAACAAATCTAAATGCAGAATAGTATTATCATTTAAAGTCCCATTCTGAGGCCATTCTTCACCATCATCCATTATATACTGTGACCAGGTAGCATTACAATAGAAAATCCTTTTCTTTAGGGGATCCCCTCCAATTTTTGTCCAATTGTCTAAAACACATATTAAGGGAGACACAGCCAGCACATTCTGAGAGTTTCCCATGGCTAGGCAACACCAACAGAAATCACAAACACAGAACATAAAAACAGGATCTCCTCAAAATCAGTGTTATCCAATTTCAAAGCAAAAAATGTGAAATCAAGTGGGGAACCCCAAATCTAAGATCACAGATAATGGGACTCAAACCCACCAAGTCTGTATTCATGATCTCAGATCAATTCCAATTTCAGCAGTCTTCTCAGCATGAACGGACTGAAAAAAAACCAATCCAGCAGTCCCCTCAGCATTAGCAGACTGATAAAATTAAAGCAAGCAACATCAGAACAGAAGAAAGAACTTGACACACTTACCTAGTATAGGTAAAGACTCAGCTTCAGAATCACCTTCATGGAGTAGCTCAAGTGGTTGAGTGCATGCTTTCCAGGTAAAAGATACTGGGTTCAATCCCTGGTACCTTCTGAAAAAAGGAAAATAAAGAATCACCTTCACACAAAGCACCCAGTGTTCACCCACAGCAGAAATTATGCCCAGAACCTCCAGCCTTGGTCCTCCAGGGGAATCTCTGGACAGCTGATCAGCAGAGCTGAGGGGTCCAGGGAAGCCCCATGGTTGATCAGTCCCAAATGGGTTCTGCTACAGGGAGGGGGCACATCCCTAGAGCAGTAAGGGTCCTGCTGGCTCACCAAAATTTGTTAGCGTAAGCATGGCTATGTCCAATAGATGGGCCTTCATGATCTGGCACTATGCAAAGGAGAAACAAGTCTCTCAGTGTGAAGGTGATGTATTATGAGTGCACAAGCAAGGAACTGGGATAATGTTTCCAAAATTAGTTCAAAGTGAGAAGAGGGGCAAAGGTTTTTATAGGAGAAAGAGGGGTTGAGGATCAAGTGATGACTGTCATGTGAATGTTGACTCTAGAATGTTTTTAAAGGGTCTCTTGAGGGGGATGTGAGCAAATTCCTTAAGAATGTGTTCTCTCCTCTATGGAAAACTCCTGTTTGATGTCCCAGTTCAGCAACTTTTATCCCAGAGAAGTTACAGATCTCCTGGGCTCTAAGGTGCTCCTAGCACCATTCTGTGGATTTGCTGAAATGTTATCTTATTCCTGACATTCCGGGAAGTATAAGTGGGAGGGAATAGTTATTGTCCTTCTAGTGTCTAAGAACAAAGAGTAAATTATTAAGATTAGGTTAACAGAGGGGGCAGATATAACTCAGTGGTTGAAGACCTGCTCCCCCTGTACGAAGTCCTGGGTTCAATCCCTGGTACCTCCTAAAAAAATTAAGCTAATAGAAAACCAGTTAAAGTAGATCTGGCAAAGGTATTTGAGACCTTCATTGCTGCTAAAGAGAAGAAATTTTTAATAAGCCCATTTTCCAGCTATCAAAAGCACCAAATATCTGCCCACGGCAGAAACCTAACCTATAACCTGAGGCCCCTGTCCTCCAGGGAAATCCCCAAGCACCTGAGAGTCATGGAGCTCAGGGATCCAGGGAAGCCCCATGGCTGATGAGACATGGATTGGGGCTGCTCTGGAGGGCTGTGTCCCAGGGCGGCATCACTCCTGCTGCCGCACTCAAAATTGTTGCTGTAAACATGGCTATTTCCAACAGAAGGGTCCACTCGAGCCAGTGCTATAAAGGAGAAACTGGTCTCTCAGTGAAAAGGTGATTTATTATGAGTGCACAAGCAAGGAACTGAGGGACTCTTCCCAAAACTAGCTCCCTGTGGGAATGTAAGGTGGGGTTTTTATATGCAGGAAAAGAAATAAAAGAAAAAGAAAAGTGAAGGTTAAGTGGCACAGTTTTTCCAGATCAGCAAGGAGGCAGGATTTCTTCAAAGGTCTCATGATGAGGAACAGGATACACTCCTTAATCTTGTTTTTCCTCCAGCACATCAGCCTTATCCTTGTGGTTAATTAATCACAGTTCAGAGTTAGATCTTGATGTGTAGCCTCCTAAATTCGGTGCTTCCATAATCCCTTTTCTGCTGACCACTCTGGTATGTCTGGCCTTTGGTCCTTAAGTGGGATGTCACTGATTTAGTGAGCCACAGGGTGCCACCTGATGTCATCTGGTCTGATTTTACAATGCAATGTTGTCTTATTCCTCTAAGTGGAACTGGGGAGTTCTGGCTAATGTCTTAAGTACAATATACTAACTGAGGGAAGATTAAGGGACAGCCAGATCAGTTTCTTCTAGGAAGGGGTATTAAGAGATTTTATAGCTGCTTATGTGGGGAAAATTCTTAATACACAATTTTCCAGCTACCAGGGGTATAGTGCCAATTATAGGTTCAAATGAAAGGGGTAAAAGAATCACGTGTAGGGAAATTGTCATCATATATTCCAAGGTAAGTCTCACAATGGGGTCCTGATTTCATGAAGTTGTGTGCCTTGCCTATAGTGTCTAGGTATCTCTAAAGCCATCTCTTCTGCCATTTTCTTATTTAGGCTCTGTGAATGTTATACATTCTTGTTTGAATCTCAATTGTTCAATCAATGCCTACTTATTTACTTGTGTTTTTGTATTGTACCATTTTGAGTCCCTTCTCATTTCTATCTGGATATACTTATCATATGTTTTCCTTGTGCTTAACATGGGGTTAAAATTTAATATCCTAGTATATATAACAATCATATTTGATATTTTATTAATACAATTATTTTTATTAACAATTTTCTTTTCCAGAAGCTCTTTCTGAGCCTAAGGCCTTCCCATTCATACTATCACTATGTGAACTATGAAGTCTCAGCCCTAAGATATTTTATCAATTTTGAAAAACTTTCATGCAATTTGAACAGAATTATATAGAAATATTTGAGTAAAGAGCATAATATGTCAATCATAGACAAAGGAAAGGCATAGTTCACAATTTTCCAAATTTTCTAAATAGTATCAAACATCTTCATATTAATGACTGATTCCTGGAAGTAATTCTAACAACAGCAAAAACCTCATAGGATGAAGTGAGGAAAGAACAAATTTTATGAATAAATTTCCATCTTCAATATTAGAAAATTTGAATTGTTATTAAAATAGCTAAAATAGACATCATAATTTAAACTATGTAACCAACAACATAGTCTTCATAATTAGATAAGGAGGATGAAAATGAATTTGATAAAATGGAAAAGGGAAACCTTTGAAATAATCTAATGTGCCTCTAAAGAGCATGGTACAAAAATATACTTTTTATACTTGCCTACATAAGTGACTGCCTGTTGAAAATGTACTGTCATTTCTATTGTTTAAATTATGTAGTAAATGATTTTAACCTGAAATAAGGAGTTTAAGTATTCATAAATTTATACCACTTGGATTACATGTTTTCTTTTTTTTGTCCCATTGTCACCCATCTCAGTTCAGGTTTATCTGAAAGGGTTTGGATCAGAGAACATTGATGGCTTTTATTTGATCATCTTTGAAACTGACTTAGGAAACCCCCATATACATCCAAATTAATCCCCAGGATTCCTTGGTTGGGCATGGATTTCTTCAGAGTTTTTCCATTATTTCCCTCACAGTGGTTTCCTCCAACAATAAACCTAAAACTTGGGTTTTAATAAATAACAAATACCCACTTCAGTGTCTACCATTCTGTCACTAAACTGTCTGATCTTCTTCCTATGCCAATCTCTGATATCAAAGTTAAGACATAGACCCAATAACTGAAATTTTGGAGTTCATTATCTAGGGGAAGAGGTTGTCAAGAAAAATGTGTTATTAGTGGTAAGACTTTGGTAGAAACACAGAGGTTTTGGTAAACTTTAGATAGGCACAGACACTGGACTTGAATATTCTAGGAAAGCTTCCAAATTGTTGATAGTCTAGTATCTGAAAGACCATGCTGGATGTTCTTTCTAGATATTCCAGCAATAAGGGATTACATTGGTAAGTCAGTAATGTAGTTTTAGAGGTAGGAATCTCCAATGTTGCCTCAAATATCCTAAGGCAATGGAAATGAACAAATTATAAAACACTTAGACCTAGGAAACATATACAGGACACGCCATACAATGGAAGAATATACATTCCTCTCAAGCACGCATGATATTCTCCAAGGTAAGCCATATGTCTGGTTACAGGTTACAATAAAGTCTAAACATTTTTAAAATATTAAAATATCTTCTCTGACCACAATGGAATAAAAGTAAAAATCAATTCCAGAAGGAAACCTGGAAAACACACAAATATGTGGAAATTAACAACACATTTTAAGCAACCAATGGGTAAAAAAATAATAATAAAAAAATAACAAGGAAATTAGAAAATACTGGAGATGAATAAAAACCATAACACAATGTACCAAAACTTATGGGATGAATTGAAAGGAGTGCTCAGAGAAAAATTTATAGGTGTAAACACTTAATTTAATAAAGATGAAAAACCTGAAAATAGTAACAAAAAAACTAACTCTACATCTTAAGGAACTATAAAAAGAGCAAACTAAAGCCAAAGTTAGAGAAGGAAGTAAATAATTAGAATTAAAGTGGACATACATGGAATAGAGAAGAGAGAAAACAATAGAGAAAATCAACAAAACAAAAAGTTGGTTCTTTGAAAAGAAATAAAAAATATTCCAAGCCTTTAAGTCAAATGAAAAGGAGAAAAATAGAGAAAGCATGAATAAGTAAAGTCAAAAATGAAATTTTGGACATAACTGACTATAAAACTTAAAAGATTATAAGATGATATTATGAACAATTGAACACCAAAAACCAGATTACTGAGATGAAATGGCAACATTTCTAAAAACACACAAAAACACAAAAACTGCCTCAAGAAGAAATAGAATATCTTAACAGAAAAATAAGTAAAAAGAGTGAAGCAGAAATCAAAAATCTCCACAAACAGTTCAGGAAAAGAGGGTTCCACTGTTGAAATCTATGAAAAATTTCAATTAGAATTAGCACCAATCTTTCTCAAACTCTTCTAAAACTAGAAGAGAAGGGAATAGTTCCTAAATAATTCTTTGAGTCCAGTATTGTCCTAATATGAAAGCCAAAGAAAGGCACAGAACTAAAGACAATTATCCATCATGAGTATAGATGCCAAAATCTTCAACAAAATATTAGCAAACAAAATCTAGCAGAATATTAATAGGATTACACAACACGACGAAGTAGGATATAACTTAAGATAGATTGAAAAAGATTATATCATTTGATTCAGAAAAAGTATTTGATGAAACCCAACATCATTTCATGATAAAAATAATCAACAAGCTAGGAATGGAAGGAAACTTCCTCAAGCCGATAAAGGAGTTTTATGAAAAATCTACAATTAACATCATAAACAATGGAGAAAATCTCATACCTTCCTCCTAAGATCAGAAACAAGACAAGGGAACTTGCTTTCACTTTCTTCTATTAAACACTACACTGGATATTCTTGTCAGAGCAATTTGTCTATAAAAAGAAATAAAAGGCAAGCAAATTGGAAAAGAACTAAAATGATCTCTATTCTGAGATAATATGATCTTGTATACAGAAAATCCTATAGAATAAACACACATGTATCCACTTAGACTCATGCACATACACACCCCTAACTATTAGAATAAAGAATGAAATAAAGTTTCAGGGTAAAGATAAACATGCATTAATCAGCTGTATTTATGAATACACATTGTAAGAAATCCAAAAAGAAAATTAAGAAAATAATTAATTTATAGTGGTATCAAATAGAATAAAATTGCTAGGAACAATTTTAACCAAGATCTACAAGATTTAGATACTGATATCTATTAAAATACTGCTGAAATAAATTAAAGAAGACCTATATAAATGGAAAGACATCCCACGTAATGGAATGGGAGAGTTATTATAGCTAAGGTGACAACTCTTCCCCCAAAAGATTTAGCAATACTAGGCAATACCTACCAAAATCCCATAGCCAATTTTTAAAAAGAAATGTAAAAGCTAACCCTTGAAATCAAGGAATTATAGGAGACCCTGAATAGATGAAATTATGCTGAAAAAGAACAAAACTAGAGGATATCTAATTCTATATTTCAAAGCATAAAACACATCTACAGTTATTAATTTTTCAATATAAATGGCACCAAAGTCTTGCACCCAGAAAAGGGGAAGTGATTCCAGCATTCAGGGAGAATTCCCATCTCTACCTCACACAGACAGCATCCCCTGGGAACTCATCAAGGACCTTCATCAGAGCCCCTAGTTTGCAGCCTGCCTTGTGTAATTTGAACTTGTGCATCCCCATGGTCGCATTATAGAATTTTATAAAATCTCATACTATTTACAGATATCTCTATCAGTTCTGTTTCTCTAGAGAACCCTGACTAATACTCTCTTCAAATGATTTAGAGGTACAATGCATTACATATCAAAATCCCAAAGGCCACTGTAGCAGTTTGGCAATATTCATGAATTCCAAAAATAGATATTGGATTGTGCCTGTAAACTGATCTGTTCCTCAGGGTGTATTTAAATTATGATTAGGGCTTTGATTGGGCCAAGTATGTAGGGTGTTGAGTCCCCACTCCTTGTTGGGTGGGTACTCACAGATAAAAGACATGGCAAAGGACAGAGTTGGAGTTTTGATGCTGGAGTTTTGAGCTGGAGCCCTGGGAAGTAAGCACATAGAGGAGCTTGGTCGTGAGGAAGGAAAGAAGACCTCGGGAAAAGAGACAAGCCATTTGCCTGACAGTTCACAGCTGGACTTGTGGTGAGAGGTAAAGCCTAGAGAGCCTCTTACTCTACAGCTGACCTTGTGGAAGAAACAGAGGAAGTGAGCCCAGAGAGAAAAGGAGCCCTGGGAAAAGAGGAACCAAGAAGCCTGAACTCTTGGCAGATGACGGCAAACCATCTTGCCTCAACATGTGGCAATGGACTTTGGTGAGGGAAGAAACCTATGCTTTATGGCCTAGTAACTGTAAACTTCTACCCGAAATAAACACCCTTAATAAAAGCCAACAGATTTCTGGTATTTTGGATCAGCACCCCTTGTGGCTAATATAGTCATTAAAATTAAAAAGTTAATGTAAAAGCTGACCCATAAAAATCATGGAATTGTAAGAGACCCAGAAGAGTTAAAATTATATTGAAAAAGAAGAAAAAACAAAGAAGATACCCAATTCTCTTTATCAAGGCAGAATACAAGTCTACAGTAATTGAAATAGTCTGATACTGGCATAAAATTGAAGAGAGATATTGAAGTAATTGCACATAAATATTCATAGCAGTATATTTACAATAACAAACTGGTGGAAAGAAACAAATACCTATCACCTAATGAATGGATAATCAAAATGCATTGTATCCAATGAATTTGATCAGCCATAGAAAGGAACAAAGTAATGGTACAAGCTATAACATAGAAAACTATTGAAAACATGCTAAGTGAAAGAAGCCAGATACCAAAGATCACTATTTAAAAATGATTCCATTTATATGGAGCACGCGTGTAATGCAGGGGCATTTTTGGGACTTGG
Source organism: Chaetophractus vellerosus (assembly GCA_004027955.1). Taxonomy (NCBI): domain Eukaryota; kingdom Metazoa; phylum Chordata; class Mammalia; order Cingulata; family Chlamyphoridae; genus Chaetophractus; species Chaetophractus vellerosus. The sequence continues at coordinate 4,217 of PVKH010003072.1, read as the reverse complement.
GGATTGTCCTGAAAGACACTGTAGCAATGGATACAGGCCATTGTGTGTCTTGCCATGGCCCGCAGAATTGTGTGGGAGAGAGTGTAAACTACATGCTTAGTCTATGCTTAGTGGCAGTGCTCCAGGATGCATTCATCAGTTGCCATGAATGCATCGCACTCGTGAGGGATGTTGTTTTTGTGGGAGGAAGTGGGAGTTGGGGGAGTTGGGGGTACATGGGAATCCCTTATATTTTTTGTGTAACATTTATGTAATCTAAGTATCTTTTAAAAAATAATAGAAATATAGCTTTTTAAATGTACAGATAATGTCAAGTACAGAAAGTGCATAAGATTTTATTCACTAGAATATAAAACATATATTTAAATGTATAATTGTGAATATAAACATCAATATTTCAAAATATTAATGAACATTCATATTCTCCAATTTCCTTTTCGTACATAAATGATAACATATTCTGAGTAAAATAAACTAAAAATGACAAATTAAAAGGAAACCTTTGAATTCTTCTCAAATATTTATACATTTCAATTGTGAATGAAATGACAATAAAATTATGTCCTGCACTGTTTTGTATTATAATTTTTATATAATTTCTCCTTATCAAAACAAGTATAATATCAGCTTGCAATATTTTTGCAGATAATTATTAAAATTTTTATTTTGTTCTAGGGAATACTATGTAGCTTCTACCCTTCCAATCCCACCCTCCATTATTTATCTCAGTAACCTGCTGAATTTTAGTCGCATCATTAGGCCTGTTGAAATGTTCATATTTATTCATATTCCATTTATTTTTATTTCCAGATTTATTTCAGAGAAATCCAGACTTTTATCTATAGAGAACCGGTGTGTTAGGATCTCTAATTAATCTCCAGGACCTGGAATATTTCTTAGTACACATAATGTTACCAAAAGAAATTATGAATGAAAAAAGAAATGAATGAATCTTCGTAAATCTCTCTCCTTAATAGCCTTATATATCTAACATAATGTGAGAGTTATAATTTTGAACTCATCTGGTAAATCCAATGAAGATGAACAGTGTGTGTCCCACAGAATTAAGAACTGATAATGTTTATTATCTGTGTAATCAGGGTGTGACTCCCGGAATATAGTACTAATATGCTACGACTGTTTTAAAAGGGTATGCAAAAATACAGATTATAGTCACCTGAGAAGAAGAAAGTGGACAGGGCAGGGCTTCGGGAAGAGAAGAAAGTGCTGCTTTCTTTTGGAACTTGTCTCAGGACCTAGTTGACCTCACCATTTCTTCCAAGTTTGGGGTTCTGGTGAGTTCTCCAAACAAAAGATGTGAGCAGGCAATATTTACTTGCAATTTTATAAGTCCTGACTATTTTCAGACTTTTTTTTTATCAAAGAAATATCTTCCATTTTATTGTATCAACGTTTTCCTCACCATTCTCATTTTCTATTTTTGACTATTTGTGTTCTTTATTCATTTTTTATTTAAATCTATTTCATTACTTTTAATTGTATTGTCCAAGATCCTGAGTCTTTTCTGTTCAATACTGTAAGCAATAGACATATGTGACTATTAAATTTAAATTAGTAAAATTTAAATAGCACTAAAATTTCAGTGCTTTAGTAGCACTAACCAAATTTCAAATGCCCAATAGCTATATCTGACTAGTGACTTCTCTAATGGAATGTGGAGATACAGAACACTATCTTCATTGCAGAAAAAACTATTAGGAATGTTGATCTGAAACTTCGATATTTCTTCTATTCTTTCCATTTATAAATGATTTATTTTTTGCTTCTTTATTAATTCCCTTCTATGTCTGCACCCCAATAATATTTAATTTTATTTCTTTTAACTTTTTAAGGTAGGTGCATAAATCATGTAATTATTTATTTTAATTTATATAAGTATTTTACACACTACAAGACCAATACTTCTTTCAGGAATATTGGTTTAGATTTGTGAATCTGGTGATTTTATGGAATGTATTAAACTTTTATTGCTATTCTTCATAACATACATTTTATTTGTGCCAAGATTATTTAGAAGAGGTTTCCTCCTTAATGTTCAGTTCATAGATTCTTTTTCCCAAGTTTGCCATAATTTCCTCATTTTTTTCCTTGTGAATAGGGTATATTGGTTATCCCTTTCAAATTTTTGAAGTTTTCCTGCATCCTATTGTATGAAATATTTGCATGGTGGGTCCATGAATCTTTAAAGGAAGACTGTTTTCAGGTGACAGTACTTTAATATATAATTGTTGAAAAATTGTGGAAATTATTCTAATTTCTTTTGAGAAAGTAGTAAGGATTTTTATTGTCAAAACAAGAAGTGAAGGGAGCTGAGGTGGCTCAAGTGATTGAGTGCCTCTCTGCCACATGGAAGATCCTGGATTCTGTTCCCGGTGCCTCCTAAAGAGAAGATGAACAGACACAGAGAGAACTCAGTAAACAGACACAGAGAGACCAGACAACAAGCACAAAACGAGGGTGGGGGCAGTAAATAAATAAAATAAACCTTAAAAAAGGGGGAGGGAAACAAGAAGAGATACAAGCCTATGAGTTTACATATAAGTTACATAGGCCTGGGATGGAGTCCCTCATGCTAAGCCGGTGTTAGTGAACCAAAGCTTAACTAACTTCCTGTCACTGTAAGTGCTCCTAGCACAGAAACTGAATCCTGAGAACAACCAATCATAACTCAACAGATCTTTTTTCTTCTGTAGCTTAGTTCTTCTAAGTCAAGGCTAAGCCAAGTAAGGAAAACTAAGATTATTTTCATAAAGACTACCTTATTCTGCCTATAGAAGATTCTTGCTGTCACTCTTCTGAGTTCCCATCCATTTTATGGACTGTATGTTGTCCAATTCATAAATTGCTTAAAAAAGATGTGAGATAGAGAAAATTAATTTCCTTTGGATTTTTTGGGGTTTTTTTTTTTGGTTTGTTTGTTTTTTTGTTTTTTGGTTGTTTTTTTTTTTTTTTTTTGGCAGTTTTGGCTAGAAGGGCAGAATCTAAAGGTGACTGCTGATGGCTGGAGACAAGAAGAAAGACAGACAAAAGTGCCTGCTGAAACTTTTGTGCTTTATTTTCTCCCCATCATCAACAAAGTTCATAGATGAGTCCCTCTCAGATCTGAGCTCCACTATTTTTGTGTTTGTGCTCTCTGATTTCACTACCTCTCAGTCCAAAGGTGAGTGTGTTAATCTTATTGATGAGAAACTTCAAATTTTGAGCCCGGGTCCCTAGCCTTTTAATTTCTGCTACTGCTGGTTTCTTTGCCAGTACACAGGTTCTGTGAAATGATGAAGATGAGATCCTCATCTTTTATCTCAAACATTGATCTCTACACTCTGGCACTCTGGCATATTACATGTTTAAAATTTATGGGGCTGGAAGCTGTATTAATCTAACAAAATGGCAAAATCTCACCAAAAACAACTGGGAATATCTATATCCAATTGGATATTTTGGGGAATATCCAATTACACAAAATTACTCATCACTCAAGAAAAGGAACTCCCAAACTGAACAGCTGAATGGACTGCGAACTTTAATTAGTACTCAGAATTTACTAAGATAAACAAAACTCCAAAATAGTTTCATTAAAGGACTCTTTGCAAAACACAAATGAGAAATTGTAAGCTCATGGGAATTCTGTTTTCTTTATTTCTATATTTTTGTTTCTGACAAATAGCTAAATTATTTTTAATTGAAGCTATAACCTATTTGTGTGTCTGTATGTTTGACAGATGATGTTTTCCTACCTCTGAGTGGTGTTACCAAAATAACTTATGAAATTACTCTAAAGAGCTCTATTCGAGATGGGTTAAAGTTAAATAAGCACTTATATTAATTAATACATCTGTAGTTCCAGAAATTAAAGAAGACAAACTTCTAATATTTCTGGTGAAAACAGAAAACTCATAGAAGTAAATCTAAAGTTTTGAAAGAATTAAACTTCATGTAATTCAGGTAAACCCTAGACAAATAGGACTGATTTAATATTAACAGAATAAAAATAGCTATGTCTTGGGCCCGGCTAGATAGCTCAGTGGATAAAGAGCTCACTGGGAAACCACATGGGAGGCCCTGGGTTCGGTTCCCGGGGACCTCTCCTAGCGGGCAGACCGCCTTGAGAATGGCAAGCCGCCATGGGCGGGCCGGAGCCGCCGTGGGCAGGGCAAAAAGCTGCCACGGACAGGCAAAAGCCGCCACGGGCAGGGCAG
>PVKH010003071.1:0-25655 GCA_004027955.1 Chaetophractus vellerosus | reverse complement strand
TTGCTCTTGCTGTGTGTCCATTCCTGTGTTCCTCTCTGTCCGCTTTGTCTCCCCCTGTTGCGGTGATGTGCCAAGACCGTTCACTGTGCAGGTGGCTTTGCCCCGCTTGTGGGCAGCTTCTGCTTCCATTCACGGCCGGCTCTGCTTCAGTTTGCGGGTGGCTGGCTGCGCTTTGTTCGTGGGTGACCTGCCCTGCCCGTGGCGGCTTTGCCCTGTCCGTGGCAGCTTTTTGCCCTGCCCACGGTGGCTCCGCCCACCCATGGCGGCTTGCCATTCTCAAGGCAGTCTGCCCGCTAGAAGAGGTCCCCGGGAACCAAACCCGGGGCCTTCCATGTGGTATACCGGCGCCCTATCCACTGGGCTATATGGCCGGCCCTTTCTTAAATTTTAATAACAGTTTTGCATTTAAAATCTGTTTTGTCTGATATTAGGATCGCTACTCCAGCTCTATTTTGGTTATTATTTACATGGAATATTTTTTTTCAACTTTTCACTTTTAACCTGGTTGTGTTCTTATGTCTGAGATGAGTCTTTTGTAGGCAATATATAGATGGCTTTAAAAAAATCCTTTTTACCAGTCTATGTCTTTTGATTGGGAAGTTCAAGCCATTAACATTCAATGTTATTACTGTAAAAGCATTACTTACTTCATCCATTTTGACCTTTGGCTTTCTGTTATCATATTGTGCTATTGTTTATTTTGTTACCCACTAATTTACCATTTCTAATAATCTTCATTTCTACACTGTTACACATGAAATTAGAGCTTTTTGGTTAGAGTCAGAAAAAAATTGTTTTGTACAATATGTTTACTTGCCATGTGAAGGAATGATAGTTTCAAAGAAATTTACTAAACGTCTCAGAAATTTGCAATTATTTGGATTCCTTTGGTATTTCTCACATACTCTCTAAAGGAAAAACTCAGTTGAATTGCACTTGTTTTATGCACATTTCAACTCATAAAAAAGCAATTGAAAACTCCTAGTTTCATATTAAGACCATGAAAATAAACCTACATTGATGAAACGCTTAACAATATTTGGACCAAGTTTGATGAAAGCTTTCCAAACATTTGTGAAACATTTTACAATCTTCCTTACATGTGGGATTGGCAATAACGCCAACACCAGGGATAGCTTTTCAAATAAATTTCAAAAATAATAAGACCTGTCAGTATTCCATTTGAATCACTAACTGTATGGTAATGATATAGGATGGGGCAACTGTATGATATGGTGTCATTAACCACCTCCTATTTATCAGTGCTTCTTTACACACTTGTGGTTACCTCCACTACTTACTACTGCTTGCCTATTGCAAAGTACTTTGAACTTCTTAGGAAATAAGTTTAAAAGAATCAAAATAGATTAATGACATTTTTTTTCTGTTGCTAGAATCTCATTTTTTCACCATATTATTATTTTTTTCCATACATTACAAAGAACATTAATTTCAGAGTCAGAAATCCTGTAACTGTGACTACAAATAATCATGTGACATGGAAAGAGTCAAAAAAGTGCTCAGTGTTCCAATGTTATATTTTGTAAACAATAAAAGGTTAAGTGTAGCTCAAGGATGACAAATAGGTATTCCTCTTGCTTAGTACCTTTAATCAATTGGTGGTGGCCTGAGAAGGAGTCTCTGAAAAATGTATCCTGGCTCAGCAGCAGAGTCGCAATATGGATGAAGGTCATGAGATGGGCTGGAGGTACTTGTGGCAACAGTGCCATGTAGTTGTCATGTCTGCCCACAATAATCTGTAAGGTTCTTCCAGCTCTAACAGCCTTTGGTTCATTTATTCGGTTTGACTAAATTACTTCTATCACCCAAGAAACCAAGTCAATTCTTATTTTTCACAGCTGAGGAAGTTACTTTCAAAGTATATCTCTAAAGTTATACAAAGACCTTTCATTCTCTTCTTAAATGGACTTTTAGTGATAATGTTTATACTCAAATAAAAGAGTGAACTGGCTATAAAAAAATAACAGGAATAAATGACTATGCCAATAAATGTGCCCAGATATTACTTTCAATTTCCATAATAAAGAAGTCAATTTCTTCCATAACATTTTCAACATGACCCCTCCAACCAAAACTACTTACATCTAAGCAAGGAAAATAAAGTAGGGATACTGACAATAACTCTTTATAAAACTTTTTTTTTTACTGAAGTCTTATCATTGAGAAATTTATGGATATTTTATAAAGAAAACTTATTTTGGCAGACTTCTAATTATATGGAGTTCTCAAATCCCAATTTGAAAAGCTCTGTGAGAAGAAAAAAATATTGTATTTCTTAAAAATATGCTATACTAACACAAAAGCTGTTACTGATTAGTACTATAGTAACACTAGTAATAGATAATATTTTTTATGTGCCAAATACTGTGCTACAGGGATTTAAATGCATGAATTCATTTAATCTAAGCAGTAGACTTGATATGTATTATCATTAGCCTCCTCTCCCCCCCGAGATGGCTCTTTCATCTGTCTGCCCAACCGCTTGAGCCATATCTTCTCCCTGCTTGTTGTATCTGCTCATTGCAACAGCTCATTGTGTCGGCTCATCTTCTTTAGGAGACACTGGGAGCTGAACCCAGGACCTCTGCTCTGGGAAGCAGATGACCAACTGCTTGAGCCACATCTGCTCCAAAATGTATTATTTTTATCAGAATTTAAAATAAGGAGCTGCTAAATAATTTGTCCAAATTGTTCAGCTACTTAAGCCAAGGATTCAAACATAGGTAGCCTGGCCTTGTAATGTATTTCACTGAGAATTATTACAGCAAAAGAAAAGTCTTAACTATAAATTACAATATACTTAGTAGATTAAAAAAATGGAATAAAATCACAAAATTGCAGAACATGTAGATGTTGGCTTATTCTTTCATTCAACAATTGTTTTTTTGAGTTCCTATATGTAGCAGGAATTATGATAAGTACTAAAAAATAAATGATGGAAAAGAGATAAAATTCCTGATTTCACGGAACCTAGAGTTCAGTCTACTTCTGGACTAAACTATTAAACTGAGGCATGTGTTGATATGGAGCACAATAATGACTATAATATGGCAGAGTATGGCAAAGCAACTTGATATATAAGAAGTTATACACAAAAAGTCATACCCAAACAATCTAAATAGCCTTGTAGTTTAATAGTTATATATTAATGGAGAAAAAAAACCCACAAAATTTCACTAGAGCTCTCCCTGCAGGGCTAGCTAACATTTTCCAATCATTAAGCATATTAACATCCTAGAAAGAAGCAATTGGGAGGCCATTGAACTCAAGGACAACTCAGAGATATAGACAGCAGATTAACAATCTAGATTGTTTGCTAGTCAGTAATTTGCTGACCTCAATCAGTGCCTGAAGGAAACAAGTCTCCCATTCTAAAGGATAAGGCTGTCATACAGATAGAGTTCATAATCTTTCATTCTGTTAAATACTGTTGTAAACAATAACAATATAACTCTCTCATTGTACTACTTGGTTTATTTGGCTTCCCTGGACTATCTCTAGGTAAGAACTTTCTTATTTGCACATAATTCAGTCATGAACGGCAATTACTGAGAATAAGAAAATGACAACTTTGTTGTTGGAGCTTAAATAACATGATTTATGTTATGTTATGCTACTATGCTGAAAGATTTGCAATCTTAGTTGTAATATTGTAGTATTCCTAAATCTTTACAAATACTTATATTTCTTATTTGATAAATTGTGAGTTTACAAAACAATCACACATACCACACAGGATTCCCATACATTGCCCTACCACCAACACCTTACACTGTTGTGACACATTTGTTACAATTGATGAAAGAACACCCTCATAATATTGCTGCTATTTATAATCCAGAGCTTATATTTGGTGTATTTTTCCCACATGTATTAGTATTGCATATTTTCTATAGTCCTTGAGAGAACATTCTCATATTTGTACTGTTAACCACGGTTCATCATTCACCACTGTGTTATACAATCCATCCAAAATGTACCCTCAGTAGGTCTCAGTTTCATCACAAAGTTGTGCTGTCATCAACTCAATCCATTTCAAAACATTTTCATTACTCATCCCACACTCCCTTATATACCCCCATTATTAACATTATTAACAACAATACGGTACCTTCTTTTCCATTTCTTTAAAAATATTACAATATTACTGTTAACTATAGTCTATATGTTACATTTGTTGTATTTTGCCACATAACCACATATCTTAGAAACTTTATAATGGAGGAACATTTTTGTGTTTGTGCTGTTAACCACAATCATCATTCACCACCAAAATCGCTGTAGTATATAGTCCTTAGATTACCCTGTGGCTTTCTTTCAATTAACATTAACCTCTCTAGACTTTCTCGTTCTACTCATTATAATGTGTTACCATCAACTCTATCCATTTTCCTGCATTTACAATCCACCTAATTTAATGTTCTACATACATTCAGCATCTGCTTGCCTTTCTCAAGCCGCATTCTATCTCCTAGTAACCTATACTCTAGAGTTAAACTCCATGAGTTTACTCATCATATTTAGTTGATATTAGTGAGACCATACAATATTTGTCCTTTTTCTTCTGGCTTATTTCACTCAGCATAATATCCTCTAGGTTCATCCATGTTGTCATATGTATCCAGATTTCACTTCTTCTTACAGCTGAATAGTATACCACATTTTATTTATCCATTCATTGGTTGATGGATGCTTGGGCTGGTTCTATCTCTTAGCAATTGTGAATAATGCTACTATGAACATCGGTGTGTAAATGTCAATTAGTGTCCTTGCTTTCAGTTCTTCTGAATATATTCCTCATAGCTGATCGTATGGTAATTCTTCTGGAAGAAGCTTCCTGAAGACAACCAAACTGTCCTCCACAGAGGATGCACCATCTCCATTCTCACTAACAAAAAGGAGTGTTCCCATTTCTCCACATCCTCTCCAGCACTTGTAGTTTTCTGTTTCTTTTAATAACTTACTTTTAACACTCTCACCCACAGTGAAGTAGAAATACCCATGCAATTTCCCAAATAATGTAAATCCTGATAGTTTTCATTAATGAATATATTTTTATAACATAGCCTCTAAAAATGGTGGCCAAACAAATGTGCTCCAGTGTCTACATATCACTCTGTTTGAAACAGAATTTGAGTCAGAAAAATGTACATTACAAATATTAGAAACAGATGATTTTTTGATACATGCTGATTGGGCCATCAATTAGTTTACTCTTTAACTCTTGCATAATCACTCATGACACGTCATTCACTGGCACGGTGGGGTTGTGTTGCCTTTTTTAGTGACCCACAACTAACCTTTTGCAAAGAGGCTTAGAGAACTCTTTTTTTTTCTCTTTTGGGAAAGTTGGAGGTCAGCTGAGAGTTTGCTTTGGTAGAAAGGGGTTAAAATTTCACAGCCTAAATCTCCTGAGGGATTACATAACTCAAAACAAAGGAAGCTAAATGTTCAGTGTATCAAAACATGCAGAATGACCGAAAAATCTTCTGCCCAGAAAGAACTTCATCACCATTATTGTAATCCACTTTTTTGCTACTGGCCGGTGCATGGAACGCTTTGCCATAGCCTTTAACCCACTGAGGCTGAGGAGCAGCCTTGCAGAGAGGCCAGACTGCGCAAACATAACTTGAAAGCTGGCGGAGACAGAGGGTGTAAATCACCGCTTTAGCCCACCAAGATGACACCATAACTTCTGCCAAGTCTCAGAATCCCAAGCAGACGTAGGAGATGAGTAGGAATATAAATTGAAACTCCTTCTTTCTTAAGCTCTTTCCTTTATGATTCTAATTCCCATAGATGGATTAAATTTTTACCATTGGGAAGAACATTCTTTCTTAGAAACATATTCATAAAACATAAAGTTCAAGTCCCATTCCTCCTTCATTTGCTCTTTTGGGTCCCTCTTTAAGAGCCACTGACCCTTCTGAAGGTAACTCTTGCAAGTTGGTCTACGTGGGTAGATTTGGGTTCCAGGGATACCATGGGCTCTTTGGCTTTGTGTTTATCTTTAAGGTCAAAGCCATGGAAAACCTGTCACACAGCTTCTTCCTGAACATGTTGGCTCATTTATTTCAGTGGTTCCATGTTCCCTGGGAAGTTATTCTTTCCAAAGTCAATTTTAAGGTTAAGCAAATATTAGTGCATCTTGCAGTATGTCCCATGTGCTTCCTTCTTTGATTTCCTTTACATACAAAATCCTAAGACAGTGTCATGAGTTCTTTGGAGAAAAGTTACTCTGCAATTCTAACAGCCAATTTTCCTTTCATATATATTTGTCAGCATTCCAAAGTGAATGGACCTTAAGGATGTATTCTGAAAACTGTAGTTGGTAAGGCCGCAATCCCAGATTTATGTATCCCCACAAAATGCTAATATAAGGACTGGAAGTTCTGATTCTCTCATTTTCTATTACACTAAAATTGATGTTAATTGTTCATGAAAACAGATTATAGAAAATTTTCTGCCCATCATTAATCCCATTGGAACCTTTATATGGTTTCATTACATAACTTGGATTTGTCTGATTTGTCAGATCTTTAACCTCCATTTCAAGGAATGTGACATTGTGCTTCTCATTTGAAGATAAAGGGTCTGTTAGCTTGCTTACAAAAAGAGCTTTCAATGCTAAAAGCTAGTAAATGTTTTATTTAAAAATTTTTCCATAACATTATTGCATATTGAAATTAAAGTCGTAAAGAAAATTAGTTGATACATTTCTAATGCCTTTGTACATTTTGTTCTCTGAAATAACATAAGTTCAGTGACCTAAAACGTGAAAAATACTCCTTACAAAAATACAGACTTTACTTCTTAATAGCTTAACAGCTTTTACATTAAAAATATATATAAACATATATTCACACAAATATATGCATAGTATATACATATTTGCATATATGCATATAAATTTATCTGTATACATGTCTTTACGTATTATTGAATCATCTATTTCTATCAATTTAATTTCTACTTTAACAAACACGTTTATACCATGAAGTGAATTTATGGGAAGTATTCTTAGTATAAAATACATTTCATATTATATTTTTACATACACAATAGTATGTTAAAAACTGAAATGCTTTTTAACATTTGAAGTAAAATAGCATATGTTTAAGCCCTCATAATGTTATTTAATAATTTTTCCTTGGCATTACTGAGCCTCACTTTCTATTGCCACATTTTGAAATGATGTCACTATTAACTCCTTTAGATCAAAAATGTACCTGCCCTACATGTTTGCTGGAAGTCCCAAACTAAATACTTCCTAGGAAAGGAATAAGTAAACTATAATGCTCAAAACGGCATTAGGTAAAAGCATTAGTAACAGGAAATATTTAGCAAACCTATTTCATACTTAATTTTTAAATTTTACTTATATTTTTCTCATTAGTTGTTGAATGTCTTTTCCATGATAGCAATTTCTAAAGAATTTAGAAACATTTGTGAAGCAGCGTTTTCATTTGTATTTCTGCAGCTAAAATGTTAGCTCAACTATATTTTATACAAAGTAACAAAATGCAATTATCAATGTGAGTAAATTATATGTGTTTTGAAGATCTTAAAGAAAAAGAAACAAAAAATGGTAGAAATAACTTACTGATCCATCCATTCAACCAAATATTTTTACTGGACCCAGTGGAAGAGGCTGCTTCAAGGCCCTCTTGATTTTTTCCCATTAAATAGTCAGTGAGCTTCTAGACAAAACCATCCTCTTTCAGAAGGCAGGCATGGCAATCTGGAAGGTATAATTGCTTACATAAGTCATCTATTAGCATAGGATTTGAGGCTATACAATTAAGCTAGAATCATGCTATTCTACAGGAAAAAAATACAAATAAAAATTACTTTGATTTTGGTAGCAGTAACCTAAAGTTGGCTTTCCTTAAAATTTTATACAATATTCCTCACCCCAATCCATGTTTGCATCATTTCCTCCCACAGTAAGCATTTGTATAGCATCCTTGAGCATGAAACTGAGAATCAAACTGATTAATTTGTTTACTTTTCTTCAAGTTTTCTTCCAAGTCAATGACAATTTAGTTCCATGCACAACGTGCAGTCATACCTCCCTTTGGTTTTGCCTATTTCTGTTTCATGAAAAAAATCTTAAATGTTAAGATTCTTAAATGTGTGTCATTTTTTTTTTTTTTTTTGGAGATTTTAGGTGACCATAAGTGAAAAATTTCAGATTTATGATTCCCTCAGTAAAAGCAAACTGGCCATATTCTGACTATCTACATTTACCAGAACAATTTCCATGTAAAGATGCTTTGGAGATTCAAATTTGGCATTTTTATACTTTGGAAAACACGGTATCCAGCCCTTGTGTGCAGATGACAGCCAATTTTTTTTTTATTTAATCATCATCAATAAAATTTTGTTCACTCTCCAAAATATTTGGAATGTGCTCCATTTCAGATTCAAGGTTGAGGGCTTTTGTGAAATCCTTACTGGTATTAGGTCATTTTATCTGGGGTGGTGATTAGTGTGCTAACCTGGATCTGTCACTGCCTGAGCAAATCTCAAAAACAGAGAAGCAACAAAAGGGCCTTGTTTATGAAAACCATTACTCGTGTTCTGGGCATGGATTTATAGCCTCACAAAGTGTCTGCTCTCTAACAAATTTTGATGAGATACACAGAATAAATGATTTCTCAGATTCTTCCTTTCCTCCTCAAATCAGCTAATTATTTGGTGGATTTGTATCCTGTTTGGGAATCCACTTCAACACTCCCTATTTTTGATACTGATTGTTTCACATAATTTACCTGCTGTCTCCCATGATTGCTGGATTGGCAGCTGTAAGACACCCACTTTCTGATTAGGTCTTGCAATCTCTCACTTAGGTATCTCTGTCACATGTATTGTACCCTTATCACTCCCAGTAAGCACATCAAGATTAGATTTTTATGAATGTATAACGTCTTTCTCAAGCCTTCTGAGTTTAGCCCTCCTCCTTTCTTCTCCTGTGCACAAACTCATCTACGTTTAATGTTCTTCCCTATCAAAACACATTTTCATGAAAAGATATGGCTAACTCATCACACTGTGATTTACAAAGCTTGATGTGTTGTCATTCCCAGACACATTTAAATTTTAACCCCAGGCAAGGAAACTTAAATCAGAAGAATGACTCCGTAATTAACGTTACTAATTTGTCGTCTTAATGAACAGGTGAGAGTTGAATTTGGGAAATTAGAGGATGAATTTTTATTTATCACTGAAACCACATATAATAGATCCTTACTCCAAGTCTGTAATAATGGCTATCTAAATCAAATCACACCTTTTTAATGTCTGTTTTAGAAGTGTAGAAATCTTTGCCTACAATCTCATAAGAGGCAATGATGTTTTTTATATAACTCTTTAAATAGCTTTATATCTCAAGTTTTATATAATGGTCAAGTCACGGTGAACTGAAAGGCCACCTCACAAAATTGAATATGTGCTTAAAGCCTCTGAATTTTAAAATTCACATGCTCCATCTCAGAAAATTCAAGATGTCCATGCCTTTATTCTGCAATTTCCTCCACTTGAGATACAGAAAGACATAAAACTAAAGATGAGTACATTGATAACCATTCCAGGGAGGTTGCTGTGATCTGTTTTCTGCTTGGATGATTAAGTGGAATAACACAGAAGGGGATCTCTTTAAAATGGATGTTGTTGAGAGTCCCAGAATCCAGGTATTATTTTGCTGGTTCTTCCAATATGTCAATCTCTGAGATAGCTGAATAAAGAATTCATTGGGACTTTACCACAAGTTAAAAACTTCTGTTCGCCAGTTCATAAATATGAGACTGATGGTGCTTTCATGGATTGGGCAGCCTAGACTTGTATGAAGTAAACAAGGTTGTCTGTTTAAGACAGCAGTGTAATAGGGCCTCACATCTTAAGAAAAGCACTTGGAAAGCTGACTCCAGGCCATTCCTGCCTGAAGACCTCCATTCTAGAGGCAGAAATAAGGTCCAATTTTCATTGAGGGAAATAGAGTTGTCTAATTAGGAAAAGTCCAGTATTCTCCATGTAGGATAGTTCTCCACTGCAGGGACTTTGGGATTGACCGCAGTTTGTCTCCAAATAAACTGTGCTAAAGTCATTCATTACCTTTCACTGGCCTGGTAACCATGAGTTAGCTACATACCATCTTAGAGACTCAACTTTCTCCACTGTAAAATGGGAATAATAATAATGTCACCTACCATATAGTATGGTTGTGAAAATTAAATAAGACAATATTTGAAAACCTCCTGACACATTTTGAATGTTCAGCATTTTTTTGTTGCTGTTGGTAGTTTTTATAATTCTTATCTGCAAGGGTAATAAATTGGAAAAGTATTACTTATCAAAAACTGTCTTGAAGGAGAGAGGTGAAAAGAGAATAAACCATTTTTTTCTGCTATTATAAGGGTAAACATAAAGCTGTGTCATTAGTTCAATTTAAAGCTGAGACTTCTCCAAATTTCTGTGCATTTGAATGCTGAAACCATACTTGACTTTGGCATCAGGCAATGTCATTTAATATGTTCAAATGGCCCTGCATGCAGTTAAGCATGCACTGTGTATTATTTTATGATGTTTGAGTTGGAATCACACTTTCTGGGTGCACACATTTCTGTTTTTTCAGATTCTTGTGAAAAGCTAAAGCAACCTGTTTCCAATTTTCATGACCGTTTATCACTAATCCAAAATGACTGCAACATTACCTATAGACCTATAGACAGGAAGCTCTAAGAATTGGATCCATCAGACATTTGCCCAGAAGCTCTGTTAAACCAGTTTTATGTTTACATAGATGAAGGTGACAGCTTGGTGGGAAAGAGGATAAAGGATTCTACTGAGCTACAGAATGGAAAAAATTCTTAATTTATTTTAATGCAACAAAAGGTAAAGAAACAATGGTGTTGGTGTTTTTATAGCAATTGCTTGATCCCTTGCAGACTTACTGTCTTTTTAAGTTTCTAGTGGTCTCTTTAGAATCATGCTCAGCTGTAGTTTTCATTCATGAACAGGTTTAATGGAAATAAAGCCAAGCCATGGTTTTCCACTTGGGATACTTCGCTTAATTAGGCATAAAGTGCACTTTTCCTGGAAAATCTTCAAACAAGTTTGAAAATATTGCAGCTGTGAAGTAATTAAGGTACTTGGAATATTTCAAGCAATTTATGCAGATACAATCACAAATGTCATCCTGTTAGGGTACACCTAATGCTCAAAAGCAGTTTGTGGTCTCCTGAAAGTTTCTTCTTTATAAACAAATATAAATGATCCGTGGTAGTAATGGAATCTTTCTTATTTTGATATTTTCATCCACCTAGTCAATCAGGAAGACATTTAACACAAATCAGCATAAATGATGATGTATTTAAAACAATTCATTTTTAAAATTTAGTTTAATCCACATTTAATAGTATTCTTCATTAATATCTTTAATCTTCATTAATAATAGAAAGCAAGTTAGGTCTTTTTATCTCTAGATCCTCAACATAATACATCTTTAGCATATTTTTACTTAATATACTTTCTGAATGTAAAAAAGTCTTTTGTAATAAGATGTTCGTGGTAGCATTATTTACCTGACTGATTTGAAGGCATTCAAACCAAACTTTAGAAAATAGTTGAAAAAAGCTACGGTGCCTCCACTCTTGAGAATATTATGCAATTGAGGAAATGTTTATGCAAATTATACGGGGAAAATGCTTATCCAATGAGTACACTGAAAAACAGGTTACAAGTTTCACTCTATATGATAAATCTTTGCGTTGAGAGATTTAGAAGTGATGCATCCAAATGTTATTTTGGTAGTGAAACTGTAAGCCTGACAAAATAATTTCCCTACTTAAAATGGCTCAGTGGCATTCTATTTCTCTAAAACAAACCATATTATCTCTAGCTATTCTTCTCTCTTTTTATAAACTCTGGTCACACTGATCTTATTTCAAAAGTTTCTTCTTGCTTCAATAATTCCATTCTGATTGTTTCTTCTGCCTGGAATGTGGTCTTCCCTGAAGCTGGCCCTGACTTCCTTATGTAGCTAACTTCTATTAACTCTCAAATATTAGTTAATACTTCATTCCTCTGGAAGCTTTTTCTAATTCAACTAAGGAATTAACATTTCCCTGCTATTTATTCTCACATCCCTCTGAAGTTCAATTTTATAAACTTTTTGACAATCAAAATTGATTATTTGGATAATTATTTAATGTTTCTCTCCTGCAGTAAAATATATATCCTACAAAGTCAGAGACCATATCTTTTGCTACCATGTAGTGGAGTATCTGGCACACAGAGGCACTCAATAATAATTATTTTGTTTGTTTGAATAAAATTTGTGCTTCTGATAATAGCAGAGTAGCTCATATTAGATTAACCCTACCACAGAAAACAGTCTAAACCCTGGACTGAATATATATTCAGTCACATACACACCTAACGGCAAATGAGAAGAATGTGAGCAAGGAACACATTGGCAGAAAAGAACAGCATTTCCTTAATTTCCCATGTTTACAAGGTTTCTTCTGAGGGAGGCTCCAGTTCCCACGGGAAGGCTAAATCCCTAATAGCCTCTCTCACTGGCTTAAATAATCAAAGGGAAGATTTCAGGGCTCCCACAGTTGCTGGAGAGTGAGGATGGGTAGTCCCAGAAGGGAGAGAGCCATGGAGGGTGAGCCCAAATCCCTGGCTCATTCATGAACAGTGCAAGAATGGAACAGACTCAAAACAGTACAGTTAAGGTTAAAAGAACAGAACATATATTGTAGTTGCTGCCCACTGCAGAGGAGTAAAATTTGAAGTTCAAGTTCAGTCATTTTAACTGTCTGCTTAAACACAAAAATTAACACTTTTTTGCTCTATGATTCATATTTAGCACAAAAATGTCCATGAAGAAGCAGCATTTAAGTTGATACAAGAGAGATTTTTAGGATTTCAGAGGAGAATAGAACAAGAATGTTTCTAACAGAGCAAAGAAAACATGTGTGAATGTACAATACTGGGAACTCTTAGCACATTTTTTTTAAGATTTATTTTTTATTTATTACATTATCCCCCCTTTTCTGCTTGTTCTTGCTGTATTCATTTTTGCGTTCTTCTGTGTCTGCTTGTCTCCTCCCGCTGTGGCGACCTGCCGAGTCAGCTCACTGCGCAGCGGCCTGCCTGCTCGTGGTGGCCTGCCCTGCTCACGGCGGCCTGCCCTGCCCACGGTGGCTTGCCTTCTCAAGGGGGTCTGCCCGCTCAAGGATGCTCCGGGAACGGAACCCAGGGCCTCCTCTGTGGTAAACCGGCACCCTACCAATTGGGCTACAGCCGGCCACTTAGCACATTTTGAGATGTAAAGAATACCAGTTTGGCCAATGCACAGTGAGATATAGGAAGAAAGTGGCATGTGATAAGGCTCTAGAGTTAGAAAACAGAAAGATTATTTGGGGTCTTTTATGTCATATTATTTACCTTTCTTTATTCTAAGCATTCTGAGAAGACTTAAAAGGGTCTGAAGAAAGAGGTGGCATGATCAGATATTGTTTTTAAAACTTCACTCTGGCTACAATCCAGAAAATGCATGGTAACAGGACAGAGGTGAATAAGGAGAAGCCAAAATTTCTTTGTAGCTTCCAACTATAATTGTATGTGAGATTGTGTTAGTGAGTGTAGCAGTTTGGTATTATTTATGAATTCCAAAAATAGATATTGTATTATGTTTGTAGACTGGCCTATTCATCTGGGTGTATTATATTGTATTAATTTCAGATGTTTCACTTTTACTTGATTAAATTATCATTAGGGCTTTGATTGGGCCACCTCAGTAGGACATTGAGTCCCTGCCCCCTTGGTGAGTGCGGACTCACAGGGAAAACAACACAGTAGAGGATTTAGTTGGAGGTTTTAGAGGTTGGAGCCCCTGGAAGTAAACACAGAGAAGAACACAGAGGAATACAGATGGCTCCATAGACACAGCAGAGGCCCCAAGAAGAGAAAATGTCTTGTAGTCTACAGCTGACCTTATGGAGAGGACAGAGCAGCTGAGCCTGAAGAGAAATGAGACCTGGGAGAGAGATGAGACTTATCCCAGCCTACAGTTGATATTGGAAGAAGCTGGGACCATGGAGTCTTAAGCGGAAGAAGAAGGCTGAACCCTTGCAGATGAGCCTGGAGCCTTGCAGCTGAGCCAGGAGAGAAACAAGTCCGTGGAAGAGGGGAGCCCAGGAAGCTTGAACCCTTGGTAGACACTGGCAGCCATCTTGCTCCAACACGTAGCAACAGACTTTGGTGAGGGAAGTAACTTACACTATATGGCCTGGTAACTGTAAGCTTCTACCCCAAATAAATACAACTTTATAAAAGCCAACAGATTTCAGGTACTTTGCATCAGCACCCCTTTGACTGATTAATACGGTGAGGTAAAAGAGAACATAAAGATTGATACTCATGAGCACTGGAAGTGCTAGTTACCAAGATAGAGAAAATTATAGGTAGAGAAAAATGTAGGAAAAGAGTGAGAATTAAATATTGAACATGTTGATGATGTCATATATTTGTCTGGAGGTTACTAAAGGATTATAATTTTGTCATCAATCTCTAAATAGTACTTGAAGTCATGAAAGTGGAAGACAGTGGAAGGAGAAAGGGTAAAGTGAAACATGAAGTGGACCCAGGGACAAGTCCTGAGTAGCTTCCACATTTAAAGTTTGGACAGAGAAGAAAAGCCATGAATAGAAACTAAGATTTTACGGAAGAAAGAGGTCAGCTAGTAAAAAGTGTGGTGGCTCAAAAGTGAAGGGAAGATGGTTTCACAAAGGAAGGAGTAGTGATGGAAGAGTAGTTGGTTGATCTAACCCTCCTGAAGAAAACATTTATAAAATCTTGACAAAATATTTTTAAAATAAAAACAATTGTTTGAAGGCACTGGAGATCAGCCAAATAAAAGCAGTAGTAGAAGAGGGTCCACCCATAAAAGACAGTAACTATACATTTTGAAGATGTGGGAGGTGGCCAAGGGACTTTATTATATTTTGTTTCCTTATGTATGCTTAAAATCTTCAATAATATGTATATTTGAGTCTATTTATATATTCTTTTCAAACGTGGAATTAAGTATATTTAAAAGTCGATTGAATCAATCCCTAGTTCATTAAAAAGATGAAGATGAGGAGAAACAGTGAGTAATATATGCTCCTTGAGTACTGTGATGCAACCAATTGACTTTTACCATACATTGATTATACACTCGTTATTAAACTGCAACATTTCTATTTACATTAAATTTCCAAACTATAGACACAAACATACCAGTCTAGTATCCCAAAGGAGCCCAGGAAATAGAGTTAAAAATAATAGTAAATAGCAAGAACATATGTCAGCTTCACACAATGTACAATGCAAATGGTAAAGATGTAAGTGATTTTCCACAATTCCTTCAAATAACTTTTTATGGAAGATTATCATAATGCTTAAAAGCACTGAATCCAGAGTCAGACACTAACAGCTATATCCCTTAATGTCACTTGGGAAATTTATTTAACCTCTCTGAGATGGATTGCATCATGTCCCACACAAAAACATGTTCAAGTCCTCAGCCCTGGTCTCGTGAATGTTAATGCTTTTGTAAGTAAGATCTTCGAAGATGTTATTAGTTAAGTCAAGCCTAAAGTGAATCAAGGAGGGCCTTAATCTAATATGACTGGAGACCTTAGAAGCAGAGGAAATTTGGATATACAAGTAGCAGACAGACAGGGAGAGAAATGGCCATGTGACAGAGGCAGAGATTGAGTTATGGATTGTCTGCAAGCCACCACCAGAATGCTACAAACTTCAGAGAAAACATGGCCCTGCTTAAACCTTGATTTGGGACTTCTAGATTCCAAAACTGTGAGACAATAAATTCCTATTGTTTAAGCCAACTGAAGTCTTTTGTACTTTGTTACAGGAGTCCTGGCAAGCTAAGACACTCTCTAAATCACAATTTTTAAAATCTCTAAATAATACTCTTGCTTACCTATATCCCAGGGATTCGTCAATATGAGTTAATATGTTTAATTAGTGCTTAATTCATATTTCAAGGATGATGAAAATGATCAATAATGATGACGTTGAGATAAAAGGCAGCAAGTAGAAAGAATATATTTCACAATGAGCATTTTGGAAAATACCGGAGATTGGGAGTAGCAATAAAGAGATAAATAACTTAAATAAAGAATCAGTTAAAGAAGTCATTACCTCCCTATGGGTTTGAAAAAGTAGATAATTCTGTGTAATAAATAAAAGTATTTTATGAATTTATTGATATTTAATTTGAACCATTTGTTCATAATAATTAGGAGTTTGAGCTCTGGAGACAATTTGCCTGGACTTAATTTTCAGCTCTGTCATTTAATCTTCATGAACCTTGGGGTATTTATAAAACTCTTTGTATCCAAGCGTTCTCAACTGTGAAAAGGTGATAACAAGAGTACATATGCTGTGAAGATTAAATAAACAAACATTTACCTGCCACAGACTAGCTAGATGTTCACCAACCCCATCCTTTCTTACTAGGCTTCCAAGAAGTTTATATCTCTTAGTTTCCCTTTCAGTTAGGTTGGGCAATGTGTTGGTGTTACTGCCAGAGGAATGTGACTTGTAGTGAGATATGTCTCTTCCTGGTCTGATTATGAAATGATTGGCAGAGTCTTCCTCATTCTTCCAGTTTCCTTGTTGGCCATCTGAAGCAGAGTTGGAAAGAGTCATCATCGTTCATCACCAGGTGGAAGGTAATCTCCTGAAAGCCTAATTAAACTGATATAAATTAGAAACAGACCTTTATTATCTAAAGCCATTCAGATTTTGGGGTAGAGTTTTCACAGCACAAGCAATAATTTCCCCGAATAATTCAAGGGAAGTTATAGCTCTTATACCAGTAGCTAGCTAGTAAATAATAAGTGGTCAATAATTGCTAGCATTTAAAATATAGCTGAACTTCCAGGGGCCCAACATCAGAAAATATATTGACTATAGAAATAATGCTCCAAATATCAAAAAAAAAGCATTCTTAATACTGAAAACAAAATTTGATCTTAAAACTAAGCACAGAAAAATATAAAGTTCTGTGTTAACCTATCATATCTGTGGCTGATTATGTTTATTAAAACAGGGTTCCTACCACATTTAGAAAGGCAAGTTAACAAGCTAGTATTCTTTGATAAATGATTTTATTGCCACTAGCCATTTGATTCTGTGCTGAGAGCTATATAGCCAAGCATTCCAATAGCACTGCTGGCTCTGTATTTCTTCTATACATTGTTAGCAATTTACTCATTCATTTGCTGCTTTTCCACATAGAAGAAATATGGTTTCCATATATTTTATAAGCATTGTAAATTGCATTGCATGTTTATATAAGTTAGATATATATGAAAATATCTTGAAACACTGAAAATCTTGGTTGTTTGTAGTGCATTTAAAGAATACATGTCATAGTAGAGCACTATATATTTAAAAATAAAAATAATGACTCAATTTAGTGTGATCCAGCATCTTTCAAGCACCCATATAAATTGTAAAATACAACTTGAGCAGAAACTTTCAGCTAACACTGAACTATACAAATACTGATATTTTTTCCATGTGGGAAGAAATTATCTGCATTACAGCCATTTCATTGTTCATTGCAGAGGGTTATGCGAAGCGGATTGCATTGAACTTTTTTATTTCCTTTAGAAAATCAAACCTAGATGTTTTCTTCGTTTTTTTTTTTCTGCAGAAACTGCATAGAGATTTAGCACATTCACTGAACCCTGTTACAGGCATTCTTTAACCAGAGCCAACAACTGCAGTCCTCTCTTAAGCACTCACTGACTGCAGGGCATGTGTTAACAGGAGGCATACAGAAGCCATAAAGGAAATCGTCCCCAGCTGTCCATGACCTTGATATTCAGATATCCATGTTTCCATATCCTTCCCCGAAGTGTGGGTGGGGTGGGGGAAAGGGACATGAAAAAGCTTCTAGTCCTCTTGTGGTTTTATTCTTTAGCATGAAAACACCTAAACCAGTAACAGAATCCAATAATGATATTCAAGTAATCACTGACTACCTCATTAAAAGGGATCCCTCCTAGTGTTTTAAATATTTCCCTTCCCTTTTAAGTCCTTTTTCTCACAGCTGAACAAGTAGCAAACATTCGAAGCATACCAGGAAAATTATACAAGGAAATTCTACTTCAAATTCTCTGAGGTAAGCAAATTTTACGGCCTTCCATTATATTTTCTCAATTCCAAAATAAAATTAACAACAATGCTACAATAAAAACACAAACCTTAGAACCAGTATTGAATTTTCTTTATCTTTTATCAAAGATATATCCTGTACATTGTATATCATTCAATTTCCTCCCTTACTGAGTACGAGTGTCCTTCATATTTGAGGAATATGTAAAAGAAAGACCCCTGATCTTCACAGAGCTCATGGTTGAATTAGGGAAAAATGTGAGGAGGAAGGCAATGGCTATCAATATTATTGGTAAATAATTTATGATAAGTAATATTGTTGGGTGAGAGTTATAATAAATGTTTACTCACTGTGGTATTTGGACCTATGTACCCCAGAAAAATATCTTCTTAAAGTTCATCCATTCCTGTGTCTGTGAATCCTTATAAATAGGACCTTTTTTTTCTTTGTTCTTTTGGAAATACTTGGGATCGAACCCAGAACATCCTAAATGTGAAGCAGGTGCTCAACCACTGAGCTACACCCACTCTGCCCTAAACAGGACCTTTTAATGAGGTTACTCCAGTTAAGGTATGGCCCAGCTGAATCAGGGAAGGCCACAGACACAGGGAAAGCCAGGGAGCAGCCAGAAGTTGGAAGTCAACAGAATCCGAAAGAGAAAGGAGAAACCCGGAGAGGTGACCATGTGCATTGCCATGTGACAAAAAAGAAACAAAGACTAAGGTTCACCAGCAGCCAGCCCTAGAACGCCACAGTCTTCTGGGAGAAAGCATTGATTGCCTTGATGATGCCGTGATTGGGACTTCAAGCCTCAAAATTGTGAGCCAATAAATTCCCATTATTAAAGCCAGCCCATTGCATTGTATTTGTTTTCCCAACAAGGAAACTGAAACACAAACACACACATACACACATACACACACACACATATATATATTTCGCATCTAAGAAAAGGAAGCAAGAGGACAGGTAACTGTATGATTCTTGAGCTCTTGGGATTAGAGTTGGAGAACAGAAAGGCATTATAGTTGGAGGCGTAGCAGCATGTACAACGATATGGCCATGTAAATGGGAATGACACTCCAGTTCTGGAAGTCAGGGTGGTTGAATTAGGAAACATGACTGCAATAGCATACAGTGGAGACAGGAAAGGAGTCATCCATGATTTACAAGAATTCAAATTAAAGCATCAAAAGATCCTCCTGAATGATTTATTTCCATCCTGTTTTGGTACCAAATAAACAACAAAAAAATACACAAACAAACAAAAAGACACCAATATTTCTCTGGAAATAGTCTATTCTAGAAAAAGGCAGGATTAAAATAGAAACAGCAATTCTATTTGGTGGAATGGTCCAGTGAGGGGACATTGGACAAGATATAAGTGAAATAGCTTCTATTCCTGAGAATGAGTAGGAAAGGCAAACCAATATCTTTTCATCTTTCCATTTCTCTATTTTGGAGGGGGATTGTGATAGCATAAACGTATCACTTAGGTGGATTGTATTCAATACCTTATAAATGGGTTGCAGGTAATTTTCATAAATAACTTCCACTTCTTAGATTGCCATATTTGGGCTATACCTGCTTGAACCTGTAAAAGGACTTGTTCCTGGTCCTTTTCGATATCCTCCTTTAGAGTCTAACGTGCATAGAGAAATCTGATCACTACCACCTCCTCCCATGTGCTCATTAACTGTAGCCTTTATAAAATAAAGCAGCCTGGGGGTAAAAATGGCATTCTCAAATTTATTTTACTACTTTTCTACATGTTTATATTAGTTTGGGTTTATTTTATATTAAGAAAGAATGACAAATACTAATTATGGTCATAGCTAAACATGGTCTCTAAGAAAGATACTAAAGTGTCCTTTCACATAAACCACCCCGAACTGAGTTCATGTTCAGTCACTAAGCAGCTTCTTTCCAGCAGCCAAGTCAAAAATCATGAAGCTTAGTTGCTGTTACAGTCTATGGGAGCAGTATGGTAAGCATACAGCTGCAGAAGCCACAAAGTATGTTGATAAAAGGAGTTATTTGCTCAGGAATCTTTCAGGAGATAAATCTGGAACAGAAAATACAATACTCCATAAATATTGTTTCTTTTATCCCATTATATAGGGTGTCAGTCCTTTGAGAATTTTAAAGATTTTTACCAAAAATGACTTGTGAAGCAGCTATTGTTACATCAGTTTGGGGTGGGGGCAGAGCATTCATCTCAAATACGTATAGAAATATAATGCTGGAAGGGATGTGAAATGTATCAGGCCCAACTCTTTTTTTCTATGCATAAAAAAACTGACTATGAGAGATGAAATGTCTTGTTCCATGGCACAAAGTGAACAAAGTGAACATATAGAGACAGGCATAGAACTCAGCATTCTGGGTTTGTGGTTCAATGTGTTTACTACTCTCTGCAGCTACATTTTGAACCTAAAAACTCAGATGAAAACAAACAATTAAAATAACTGTCTATACTGTGGCCAATTTGATCTATTTAATATATATAAAGCATCTGCTGAGGTCATATGTAGCAGCTTTTAAGGCAAATACTTGTCACCCAAACAGACAAAACCCACCTAAGGTCCTTTGCACAGTTGAAAAAATAATTATAACTAAGGATGCCTTCATCTCCATCAGTAGAAGAGGATATCCTCTAAAATTGTTGAACAAAGACTGATTTTTTTTTCCTTTTGTGACACAAAGAATTCTAAAATATGGATTCTACTATTAGAACATGGGATTGAAAAAGCTATGTTAGATTCCTATAGCCAAATCACTTCATTTTATACATGAGACAAAAACCTGAGGTCAAGAAAATATAAGTGACTTTCAAACACTCACACACTTATTTGCTTAGTTATTCTGGGTGAATATTATTTACAAAGAAATCTTATAACATAGGACTCTTGGAGCCTAATCCAATGATTATTCCTCCATGGAGTGATAAGATTTTTCTCCTTATTCATAGGGGAAATATGAGAATAACAATGAAATTACTATTCAAGTTGAATTTAATGAAATCAAAATCAATTTTTTAACTGAAGAAAATTAAATAATTTCAGACATTTGACCTTTGAAGTTATTATACCATGACTGTTCCACATTTTCTTATAATTTCTATACTCAGCAGATTTTTTTTCTAGCAATCAGCAGCACTTATATAGTTCACATGAATTCAAACATTTTAGGAATGTATACAGACATATGCAAAATCTTAAGGAACTGAAATTAAACATACACACATACAAACACACTGCAATTTTGAGAATAGAATTTTATTCTCTTCTGATTTGGTGGGTGAATGAATCTTTCTGAAATCAAAACTCTAAAACAGCAAATAATTTTGTCTTTTCTGATTATTGCTGTAGATGCAGTGTCTAGAACACTGTCTAGCATAAAATAATTTTCCTAAAAATATTTATTGAACAAAAAAATGAAATTACATGGAACAAAGATGTTGTTATAACACAGGGAAATCAGGAAAAAGATAACACAAGAGTAGGGAAGTTTGATTTATACCAAATTTCCCAACATGTATTTCAAGAAACATAATATCTGTTTATAATATTAATTATTATGATGTTTCTCATAATACTATAGGAAAAAATATGTTTCAGGTTATATCATGTTTTAGAAATACACATCACATCGGCTTATATGGGAAGTCCTGCATTGATAATGAAGTGAACTGAATCTGTTAAATTTTAACTAACAATTTACTGAAACTTATTTTTACCAGGGAGTGCTCTTTTCTTCATCTCCCCTAAATTTAGCATGAGACATCTATTATGTAGTGGCAGTTCTGATTGACACAGTACACGGGAAAAGCTATTTAAGGAAAAATGTAATACACCTGGAATGATACTGCTGTCAAAAACTATGAGTAGCTAATTTTGTAAAGCATATTTCTCACGCCTGTTTTAAACTTCCTAAGTTTCCATAATAAGACATACAGATAAAAAGCAACTACAGTTAACTAAATATCTGTCAGATGGAATTCCTAAGCAGTATTCAATGCAGAACAAATGACCTCGTCTTGAAAATTCAGGAAAAGATTCAATCATACTTGATTTGAAAATTAGCCTAATATGTGGATAATAGTAAACTATGGTTTAACAGAAGATACTAAATAAAATTTGAAGTGACACGTGAAAATATTAATTTCCTAAAACATTACATTTCAGGGAGAATTGCAGGCATGTATCTCATTTAAATGCTAACTAGCTAGGCAAATTTGAAACCAAGTAAAAGAATTTCTTTATGAGCCAATTTGCCAGTTTATATTACAGAAGAATTATCAAAAGATAATTATAAAGTGTTTAATAGTCAAACATACTGAGAACACATCCAGATCATTATCTAACAGGGAAAATTATACTTTGACTAGTTATAATTATGAAAGTAGAAAAAGCCAGTAAATTGCAAGTCACTCAACTCTTCTGTGGTGAAAGCATTAGAAAGATTAGAGAAAAGCAATCTTAAATAGTATAGAGTGGTATCTTTTTTTAAAAAGCAAATATATTTTACTTAAATTTTGTCCTATATAGAGCTATCCCTAAGTAGGATTAGTTTTTCAAGACCTACTATGTTTTGAGTACTAGAACAGGAAAGACACAAAGCTGAGAATGACAGGATTTTACTTACTAGTCTGAGGAGTAAAGAACAGATGAACAAGCACACTGTAAAGTGAGATGTGATTGAATCATTATAAACAAAACAGTATGGGTACACAGAGGCCAGAGCAGCTACTTGGACTAGGTAGGCCAAGAAGCAGCATGGATACCAGTATTTGAAATGGATGTTAAAGCATGAATAGGATGTTCTAAGTGGAGAGGTAATAGAAGGGATTTCAAAGTCAAGGGAATGCCATTCCAGGAAAGAGGGAAACAAAAGAAACATGGCAAAATCAGTGAACAGAAAGTGGTTTTCAGTGACTGGCACAGCGATTGCAAATTAAGAGGGGATGAAGTTGCAAATATAGATAAATCAGACAAGAAAGAATCTTATTTGCCTAACTAAGGAAGTCTACATTAAGAAGCTAAGGACACAATTCAATTATAACCATTTCACTGCCCTTTTTTTGAGAAAATTGCTTGAAAGTTTCAGGCATCCAGGAAGTTCAGACACAGGTTGGTGTTACTTTCACAAATTCCCCTCACTGCCATTCTTCTTTCCCTTCTGGCATCATCTGAAATCTATTGTAGATGGGATGGGATAGGTGGCACATCTTTTCTCTGTTTTTCTGTCATCAGAAATAACAATATCACTGTGAATAGTGTATTAAACTTTTGCCTCCTATTAAAGTCAGAAAACCAGAACCTTTTACTTGAAGACACATAATATTTAAATCAAAGAAGGTCATAGGAAAAAAAAAAACAGGTAATGGCTTCTGTCTAGAGAAGCATAATGTTCTAAAACGATTTCATTTAGATTTTAGGAGGTAATTATTGAGTTTTATGAATGGAAAAGTTAGCCTATGATATTTTATCAGTACTATTTAATGATTTTGGAAAAGTTACAAATGTCTTTAATTCCTTTTGAAAATTTTTTTTACTTAGCTGTGATGATATACAATCTTGGATTTTCATATTTTAACTACTGCCAGATCCCCCATCAATTCTTCCCTGCTACTTTAACTTTTACCAAATCTTTTAGGGCTAGATCTGGCTGGAGTCTTGTAAAATGTATTTACATGTATCACATTGCTCTTTTTCTTTAAGTCTGGCAGTGAGTCTGAATTTTGGGGAGCATGGGGACAACTGCATCAATCTGGCATGATATTAACAACAGTGCTGAGCTAGTTCTTATTCCTTAAGCGGCAATATTTCCTCAACTCAACAGCACAAGACCTGGGTCTTTTGCCTCAGAATCTTTTCCAATATGTAAATAACTCAAACATCCATATGTCAACTTGTTTTAATAAAACAGTTTTAATTAGAGGTGAAAAAAATGCCGGATTTTTTTTTTCCTGAAAGATCCTATAAAGCACCCTAACTGTGGCATGGGATTGATGCTGACATCTAGATTTCATTTCATTTAGGATCTGGTCTTGTACACATAAAAAACTCAAAAGTTTTCTTCATTCTTTACAAGGATAAGTTGCACTTATATAATGAACTTTCCTTATTTTTAATTAACTAGGATTTTGCATGGATCATTTTAAAGAGAAAACTAAAATGCAAAGCAAATAAAACTTCAAGCTTTCATACAATTTATTTTTGTATTTATGCATTTGCAGGGATGAGTCATGAGATATTTTGAAACCTGCAATATAAGCCACTCTTCTAAAATGTACAATACTTGGGTTGCTACTATTCTTTTTCCATTAATGTAAAGAAAACTTGAGATAATCTTTCTAATATTTAATCTCAAATATCAAAATCTAACCACTAATTAAATGAAATAATACAAATTCATTATCAAAAACCTTTACTACTAGTTTTGGGCAATAATAAATTGGCTTAATATTTAGAGCCAGTGTTTGGCTATAAAAGAATTTCATTTGTTTAAATAATATTAATTTTCTCTTCCAAAACGGTCTCTTTTTCTTGTTTTAAATTGTGTGATACTTCTCCTAAACTCTGAAATTGCTCTCATCAAGGCCATCAGCATCCACTAAACTGCTCTCATGACTACTTTAAATCTTCATGCCTATAAGTGTCTCTGAAGCACCTCTCATTCTACATTGTTTTGTTTTAATTGGGAGGTTGCTCTATGGCTTCATGGTCTCCACTCCCTTATTCTACTCACAAATACTATTGTTCTCAAACTTTTGAAAACTTTGGGCCACTTAATAGGTATGTTGGATATAAACAAATCATCAGTCTTAAGTTTTAGCTCTATTTCACAAAATAATTTTTAAATAATCAATATAAACCATAGAATGATTATTTTTATCAGTGATTGGAATACTATTATCTGATATATTTGCTCTCTTATAAGTAAAGATATATTTGCTATATTGAACAATGTCTAGAACTAGTCTTGGTGACACCAGACTGCTATTTGTAAAGTTTCTTTACAGATGGACCATAAACTTTTCACCCTTGACTATTGCTGTTACCACTCATAGTTTGATGACTTAGAAATCCTGCAGGTTGGGGCCAGCTGTAGCTCAATTGGTAGGGCGCTGGTTTACCACATGGGAGGCCCTGGGTTCGGTTCCCAGGGCCTCCTTGAGTGGGCAGACCGCCTTGAGAAGGCAAGCTGCCATGGCAGGGCAAAGCCGCCACGGGCAGGGCAAGCCCCCGCAGGCAGGGCAAGCCCCCTGCAAGCAGGACAAGCCGCCCGCGAGCAGGCAAGGCCGCCTGCAAGCAGGCATGGCTGCCGCGCGGTGAGCTGACTCTACAGGTCACCGCAACGGGGGGGAGACAAGCAGATATAGAAGAACGCAAAAATCAACACAGCAAGAACAAGCAGAAAGGGG
>PVKH010003070.1:0-25657 GCA_004027955.1 Chaetophractus vellerosus | reverse complement strand
ATTCACATTACACAGCTGAATTGCAGCCAATCACAATGCCAGAACTGCAAGAGGAATTTGAAGGAATTAAGGAAATGTTCAGTGGATTTTGTCTTGAGTTATCAAAATATGTTAAATTTTGAGATGACATTTTTTGGTTGGTTTTTAAAAATTGATGTTGCCTTGTTGCCATATGGTCTTTATTTGGCACTTAGTGATAGCAGGCAGCCCATTTCTTACCATCATTATTGTGAACAGCAGGATGTGAATGGCAAGACCTAAAGCAGCTGGGCACGAAGGTGTTAACTCCCTCAGTACTTAGCTAGAATGCACACCATATGCCTGTCTGTAATTAGCCTTATGTTTTTTTGTCCTGACCTTGAGTCTTTTTCCTCTTTTTAAAAGATGATATAATTTAGTTTTGGATTATTGTAATGATATCATTTTTTCAATTGAGAAATGTTAGTTACTTCTTTTTCAATAATCACCCTCTTATCTGAGTTCATCACCAAAAGAGAAAAATTGCCCCACATTATCTTGAGTAACATTTGGATGAGCTATCAGTCATCAACTGAAATTAACCTGAACATGTCTCCGATGAGATGAAGAACATTTAGGCATGCCAGCTGGAAGGCATTTACAGTTTCATTTTTTCCGACTTCCAAAGAAAATCTTTCCAGTGCACATCTGTGAAGGTTTCAAAATGAGTAGAGTGATATGAGCTTTTGTATGGTATTAGGGCACTCGGATCCATTTAAACCATCCTGAAGTGTCAGACATGCACCCAAGAAGATTTTCAACTCACACATTGTAGCTCTGCCCTCTCATTTAAAGGCTACTGCCAACTTTCTGAATGGCAGCTCAAAGCCTCTTGAGTGTGTGGTGTTTGTTCTCCAGGATTCTGTCATTATGATGATCATTAACCTTAAAACTGGAAAGACCCTGCAGATCACCTGGTTCAACAATCTTTTTTTATATAACTGAGGATACTGGATAATAGAGAAATTAAAGGACTTACCCAAACCTACACACTGACCTTTTGGCAACATGAGGACAAAACCCCCATCTCCCTTCTTCAAGTACAGTGCTAGTTCTACTGTAGGAAGTTGCTTTCCCTATTCTTTCAAAAGTATGTATATGTAAGTTATGTTGATATATTATATTCATATGTCAAGGTGGTCATGAGTGGTGATTATAACCCAAAAGGTTATGTGCAAAGCAGTATAGAATTTTAGTAACACAGGGAAATTCTTTCTGGCCACTGAAAAATTGCATTTATCCTGTAGTACATGAACTTTGTGGTCCAAATACTAGATAGATCACTTAAGCACAGATTCAAAATTTTCAAGCTGTTTTTAAAAGGAATTTAACAAGTGATATTTTACCTATTGAATTGGAAAGATTTCAAATGCCTTCTGGGTCCATATTATACTTCCCATTTTGGAGACCTAAAAATCAAAATCTACTCACTTTATCAGTATGGAAGATATCAGTAGATAATAACACATTTACCTAGTACAAGCTAGGACTGTACTGAGCACTTTTCATGAATTAACTTATTTAACCCTCACAGCCCTATGAGATAAGGTTGATTTTTAGCCCCATTTTATGGTAAGGAAACTAAGGCATAAAGCAGTTAAGTAACTTGTTCAAGGACCCACGGTAATTATCAGATCCAAGATTCTAACCCAAGTCTAATATAACTGTGAAGTCAGTGTCACTAAAACCCTTCATTACACATAGTCCTTTCCAGAAATTTTGATTAAATTACTTGAGCACATTTTCTCCTAAAATATGAAAAAGCACACATTTATTTGTCAATATCATTATCAATACTGGAATATTTGAAGTTATAATGATTACCTTTTGCCCTTTTTAAATATCAGGATGGAGAAGACTTAGAGACATGAAAGAAAGAACAGAAATATATTTTAAAATTGGCCAAAAGGGAGAAAATATGAAAATGTGTTCATTGAGAATAAGGAGCAGGCAAAAGAAAGAAAAATGACAGGGACCCATCAAGAAGATGTAGATTGATAAGACATGTGGAGAGTTTCCTATGGAAAGGGTTTTTGCTTGGGAAACGTGCTCTTTGAAGTGTCTCAGAAAAAATATATATTGTTAAAGAAGGGAATAGGATGTGTAAGGCCCATCAACCCTGAACAGTTGATCAAAATTAATTAGCTTTTCCAGAGGCAAAATAGAAGAAGCAGTCCAGTGTTGCTACACTCTGCTAGTATAAAGATTTGTCCACCTGCTTTAAGGTAGGAACGTTGTATGGGGAAGCCAAAAAGTTCCCACTAGAAATATGGCCCTGATACATCTGGATAGTCATTTGCTTCATGATTTAGAGCATAAACAACCACTAGCACATCAGCTTTTTCAGTAACTATAATGAAGGTATTGTGGATATGCTAATATGATCATAACAGGCCTGATGAATCAATATGGGTTTTTACAATTACTACGATTTAACATTGCTATAAAATGTTAACTCAAGAAATGAAAAGATTGTCCATGAGGTATAAAGAAAAATGTTGTGGACCTACAGCCATGGGAAGAATTTCTGCCATTTACTGAGACTTTGTCAAAGTCTCCACTCTTTGGGCTTATATTTTCTTTTCAATAAAGTGAAGAGCATTTAGCAAGTCTTTGTTGAACAACTATTGTAGTTAGCATGGTGGGATAATACAAAGAAGAGCGAGACAGAATCCACTACCCCTCCCAGAATTTAGGATAAACTATGTTCTTACTCCCAGAAATGAAGACACTGCTTACAGATAAAGTTCGTACTTCATTA
The DNA here is from genome assembly GCA_004027955.1 of Chaetophractus vellerosus. Lineage (NCBI taxonomy): Eukaryota > Metazoa > Chordata > Mammalia > Cingulata > Chlamyphoridae > Chaetophractus > Chaetophractus vellerosus. Next base: position 22,878 of record PVKH010003070.1, on the reverse strand, counting down.
TTCTCAATCTAAATGTCAGACCTCATCTTCTACAGAACTGTGGAGAAATCTTTATTTATTCATTTTATCTTCAAAGGCCCCTTCATGAAGAAGGTAAGGACTCAGTTCAGCAGTTACATTACGTCAAGGAAACCATGGGTAGGTTCTGGGAATGCAGGAATACAGTCTTTTATAAGAAACTAAGCATCATTCCCATCTTTCCATTCTTAACGGTCATTAAGAACAGCTTCTGAAATCAGACTCTTTGGATTCATATCCCAGCTCTGCTGCTGACTCACTGTGATCTTGAACAAGTTATCTCATCTTAGTACATCTTGGTTTTCTCATCTGTAAAATTAAAGCCATGATAGTACTCACCTTTCATTGCTGTGAAAATTAAATAATCCATGTAAAACACTTAGAAGCCTGGCTGACATAGGTGTTAGCTATTATTTCTAACCTCACCACACAGGTGATTTAGGATGCAGCGTCCAGCAGGTAAAGAGTGATGGATGGGTCTTTGCAACAAGTGTCTGAACACAGATGAGATTAAGTATCCAAGTTATAATTTATCACTGATGCTAAACCATGGAAATATATTTTTGAGATGAGACAAAACAGAGGATAGAGAGCATTGCTGTACATGATTATGTATTTTACGATAAGTTAATACAAATATATTTGTGTGTGTCTTTAGGCAAAGGCAAATGGCCTACATATTTAAGCCAAATATTAGTATATGTTTCTCAACAAAATTTAACAATTCTTTCTTTCAATACTTCGTAGTAATGAATTCCATAAAAATACCAAAATAAGATCTCAATATTTGATTAAAATTCATAGTACTCATCTAATATATTTATATTTAAGAGCAGAGGAAGAAAGAAGAAGCACTTCCAAGAGGAAAAAGAAGCAAGGTTAATATTTGGCCTGTTTTCTGCAGTTCTCTATATGAAGCATCAAATTCAATTTAGCCTTTAGTTTTATCTTCTCATTGAACAAGTCCAGAGAGCATGGAGGAGTTCCATCAATATATTTTATGGGTTCTAAGCCTTGACATGTTACTCCTTTTTAAGACATTAGAGTTCAAATACTTAATCTTTAGCTCTAAAGGAGAAAACTGTCCTCCAATTAATGCCCTGAAGATTTGTACACTTGCAATCTGTTATTTTCAAATACTATCTCCATAGAATAATGACTTGAATGTATCAAGGATATTAATTATATCCTCATTATAAATCATTTCACCACATTTCATTCATTTTTCTTTAAGTTTTTAGAATGGAACTTATCTCATGCTTAGGATTTTTATTTCTGTATGCAACTCCCACGACAGTGTGACAACTATAAGTTGTGACAGGAAGTCACAATGTGTCCAGTGAGAACTTCCAAAAAAGGGATTATGTGGACAAATAAGACTGAAATTTGCTATAAACATTTTATAGAACTAGTGTTCCACATAAAATATCTTGGGAAATAATAATTACACAAACAGAGCAGTACTTTACATACCTAGCAAACCTCAACTCTAAAGCATAAAGCATAGATCTGATGAAGAAATTGCTGCTGCCTCTTTAACAGTACTCTCTCCTCCTGAGCTGAGACCCATGGTTTTAGGAAGATAACTGCACTCTCTCCTCCCCCTTGGCTGAAACCTACAGCATTGGAAAGATAGCGGCTACACTCCCCCCCCTTAAATTGAGACCCATAACCTTAAGAAAATAAAAGCCCTTGTCCTCCCCTGCAGCTGAAGCCCTCTGTTTTAAAAAGATATGCTAACTCACACTTCTGCTTCTGTAAACCCCGCCTGCCCACTTGCTTAAAGAATTAGCCTGTGTGATAAAGAATTTGCCCACAAATGATCCCTATATAAAATCATGTAAGCCAATGCTTGGGGCTCAGATTTTTTGGAGACTTGACTCTCCTCTGGGGCCACACGTAATAAAATTTCGTTCCTCTGTCTCTCTGAGTGCAAGCTTGGGTTTCCCATCACCTAAGTTTCATCTGCCCCAACAGATCTAGAATGCAAACAGGACTCCAAGTCACTGCAAAAAAAAATAGCTGTCACAAAGCCAATGCACAGGAATCTGCCACTGAGCTTCCCTCAGGGCTTCACTCACTCAGCAGTTTTAAATCCAGGCTACAACTCAGGAGTTGAGACCTACTGGTGGTAATCAGGTATGTCTTCCAGAGGTGTATAGGAAGGAGAGCAAACAGCAGCATGTAATCACAAGGGGCATAGGCCAGTGAAAATGTTTGTAAATGGGGAAAACAGTCCTATATGTGCCAGTAGTTTTTTGGGTACATTAAAGGCAAAAAAAAAAACAGATTAAAAATGACACTATTTTTTTCCTGAGAAAATCATGTTCAGTATATCATCTCCAGAAAAGGTTATGTGAAATACACTTTAGAAGTTTCATTATGAAAAATTAAAATTTAAAAGTTTCATTTTTTGAAGTTGTCATCATCAATGATGAAGAAAATTCATTTTTATGGCACACCTAAATTGTATATTATAGGAGAAAAGCCCTAAAAAACTAATATAATTATTATCTTACTCTGGGTAATGAAACTGTGGGGATTACACTACATAAGTTTAGATTTAGAACCTGAATATAATTAGTTTGGAATGTACAGTTTTAAGTAAATGAGTTAGAGAAAACTTTGTATCCATCCACATTGCTAATAAGAAAGTTGCTGTTAAATTATGCTATACTAAACAAGATGGTTTGCCCAATAAGAAGTAGTCCTCTCTCTCCTCTTATCTAATGAATTAGCTATAGACAAGCATTGCCAGATTTAACATATAAAAATGCAGGATGCCCAATTAAATTTGAATACCTTTGAAATTCTCTGAAATGTAAATTTAACTGGTTGTCATGTGTTTTCATCTGGCAATACTGCTGTAGATGTAAAATCTACTGTGGATTTAAAAAACCAGGGAAAGTGAGTCTCTACCTTCATAGGCACCCTTGAACAACAGGGATAATTAAGAAGTTGGACATACTAACACAGAACTAGGGAAAATAGACTGTAAAATTGCTAAGCCTTATCTCTGTGGTGGATGATGGACTAGTTAACAGTACAAATATGAGAACGTTCTCTCATGAACTATAACAAATATATAATACTAATGCATGTTATGAATAATAAAGTGGTTTGTGGAAAAAATACACTAATGTGTAAAAGATGGACTATAGTTAGCAATAACGTTTTCATGTTCTTTCATCATCTATAACATATGTGCCACAACAATGCAAGATGTTGGTGGTAGGGTGATGTACTGGAATCCTGTATGTTATACATGATTGTTTTATAAATTCATAACTTCTCTAATTAAAAAAAGAGGAAAAGGAAAAGTAAGTGTGAATAAATGAAGTGGCTTCTTTCTGGGAAAAAAAAAATTGCTAAGCCTTGGTCACTGGCTAAGGGTCAGAAAAGTATTGTTTTTTTCTCTCTCTCTAACAATGACGGGAACCCCAATGAGTTCCCTGGGATCTTGCCCAGTGCAGAAAATTTAAGTCCATGCCAAGGTTGATCACACAAGGGAAAAAGCATTATTCAGCCAGTGGCGGTCAGGAGACAGTCTCAAATTTGCTTCCCTGAGTAGCAAGAAGAGCAGTATTATATTGGTTTTCATAAAGGAAGAGTTTAGGGGCTGGACTAGGAGATTGACAGATGGGAGGAGGGTAGCATTTGTGCATTCTCTATGGTGTCACATACTCTATACTTGCTCATAAATTATATTTTCAGAAAATGGCATCTAAATCCCACCCAGGAGCAGACAATTTACTATTATAATGAGCTAAAGTCTAGCGAAGTTCACTGTTACCCTACTAAGTCTGTGCTAGAAGTGGGAAAATCCTATTCTTCAGTTATCTAGAGTCTGCAGTTAGCCACTGAACACAATTTTTAAGAGCTCTTATTCTTACTGATTGATTTTTAAGTTGGGTAACATTAGCAAGTGTGAGTAAGGAACAAGATTGGGGTTTTGGCTTTATGGTAACACTCTAAAATCAAACTTCACTCTTTTTTTGTCTACAGGACAGGAATCTTTGCCAGGGACCCAGCAATAACCAAGCTGTGGGCCCAGAAATGCTACTATCACTACTTTAATTTCCACTGAAAACCAACTAGGAAGATGCTATCCCAGGACCAAGGGTGGCAAGGTTGGAGAAGAGATTTTGCTTTCTTGCTCATTACAATAAATATGCTTTTCCTTTGAGAGTCTGGGTGTGTGTGACTGCTCAGTTTATCCTCACAAATGTTTTGGAGTAGGGTAGAAACAACTAGGTGTTCCTATGAGCTGGGATACAGGCTAGGACTGAGTAAAATATCCTGGAGAAACCAAAGCCATAATGTGTCGATCCCAGGTGAAAACAAATGACCACAATAGATCCTTCTGATACGCTGGACAACAAGAGTAATGTTTATGACCAAGCACTTGAATAAAGTCATGTCCTTGTACAAATTACCTTACCTCTCTGTGCCTTGACTGCCTCTTCTGTAAAATGGATATTACAATGGCATTCACCTCATAAGGTTGTCGTGAAGATTTAATATGGTCTTATAACAGTGCCTGTCACATAACAGGCCTTCAGTAAACATCATTCATTTTCACAATGTGATTTTCCTCTGTCTTATTCCCCATTCAACCTAGAGCCACCTCAGACAAGGGAGCAGATTTTCCAATATCAAAGCTACTCCCTGAAAGGAAGTCATTTGCAGTGTTTGCCTTGCTGAACCTTTCTTATTCTCATGACCTGAAGGTGTTTAATAGCTTCAGAAGAATCTTCATAGGCAATGATTTAAGTGTTCAAACACTTTTCAGACCTCAGGGACTTATAATTCAGTGTTCTGACTAAATGGCAACAGGTCTCTCCATCAAGCAGGAACAACTCTGTAACTCAGAAAGACTTCAACTTGATTTTCAAGTTAGATTTCAGGAATCAAATTGCCTGATTAATGGTCTCTAATTTAGGCTGGCTCATAATAGGTAACTTAGACAAACAGGTCTCTCTGCAGGCAATGGGTAAGTTATCTGGCTGTTCTAACAAAGGTGGCTGTGGTTGAATTGACCATGGACACCACCTCCCAGCAGCCCTCCCTGCTCTCCCACTCCATCCCTCTCCCCTGGGCTGAGGTGGTTGAGTTGATTTAGCCTGGGCAATTGTCAAGAAGAGGAGAGATGCTTTTTGATGCTGCTGCTTAATGCAAAGCATTTAGGAGAGGCCCTTACAGAGTATCCATTCTCAACTAATATTTAGTTGGCACCCTTTGGGGTTGAAGAAGTAGTAGGTACTGTGATCTTCATTCATTTCGTATTCCTGAATATCCTTTTATTAAATATTTCTGACAGTATTTAAAACCTAATTAGGAATAGCTGAATGAGTTAACGGAAATCCCACTACCCTTTTTTTCCCCCTTCCATATTCTCATTATGCTGTAGGCATAGTTCTGAAATTGAGACTTCAGCACTGGAGCACCTCTTTAACGCAGAAGGTCAAGCCCTCGCCCAAGCTATTTCCAGTACTTCATTATTCATCTGGATTGGCAGTTCTCTTAATTAACACCTTGTCCCTATTTACTGCAAAAGATCAGAGTTGGGAGCTAATGCCAAGAACACATGTAGTATCCCTAATATGAATTTGCCACATTCAAAATGTTAATGGTTTAATCTAAGACATCAGTCCAATAATAGCTCAAAAATGTATTGAACAGTTATATTCTCTAATTATTAATTACAGATCACACACATTATGCTAGCAGAATTTTATCATTTCTCATTACTAATAATTTACAAAGGAAAAAGGCTAGTAAACTAATACACACATTCTTTGTTGTTAACGTGAAAGGCTACAAAGGTGCATTGAATGCTGGTATTTTTTATAATTATAAGATGCTTAAATGAATATTTATGAAAGCAGGAAGAGGCTGAATATTTAACGTATTCTTCCAGTTTAAAAAACACAATTGGGTAATTGTAATATTTGTATACAGTGCTTTCCTTGAGCTGCTAATAAGATAAAATCTGAATAGTACATTATTTGAAAGAGGTGCAAATAGCAGCCTGTGATGAAACAATTGGAGAAGGCTTAGCTTCCTCCCCTTTGGTTTCTACCCTCAGGATAGTCACACCTGGGCACAGCCCCATTAGCTCCATAGTATTCATTATGTGCCATTTGTCTCACAGGCATTATGATATTAATGGCTGTCTGATCTTCCTAATTAGCGTGACTGATTGGTGGGGTCAAAGCCAACATCAGGAGTCTACTACAAGGTTAGTTGCAGCCTGACATTTTATTGTTTTGTTTATCACTTATTAATTACTGTTAACTACCATGTCAGAAATGTTCTATTTCAAGAAAGTGGAACAGTCATTAGTGTAATTTGCCTATACAGGTGATTTTTCTTATTTTTTATTTACCCCTCTAACACAACAGATTTTCAGATCCAGTGACAAGAGTGTAGTATTTGGGGACAATTTCACATTGCAGAATAAATGTATTTCTGGCTTGCAAAAAATACATTGATAACATTGAGACAAAAGCAAGATATCAAAAATGTTATGGAAGGGACTTTGCTCAGTTCCATTCAATAAAATAGAAGTTTTCTTGCAAGGATTTCAAATAACACTGTTTACAAATGTTGAGATATATGAATGTAAGTGTTATCTTTATCCTTTTTCAGAAGCAAGTAAGTCTTTGAGATTAAATCACTTTACTGATTGATGATTTTACTGAATCAAAAATTGATTTCCACTCTATAATTACTTGAGATAGTTTTCAAGTATCCTCTTCAACTGCAAAAAAGGGAGCAAATCAGCCATATTTTAGCTTCACTCTTATGAAGAATAAAACAAATTATGAGAACAATAGGATGATTTGAAAATTACCCTGCATTTTAAATTAGTTCTTGTGAATTATTTGGAATTTCTCATACGATGATAGCTAATTCTGACTTCTTGAGAGTGAGCTTCATTTTTCTAAGCCATATTCTTAAAATCTGTCACTTTGTAAATCAACATATCTTTACCTGACACTTTAAGTAAATTATGCCTTTTACAAAAAAAAAAAAAAAAGAACAAACCAGGATCTGATTTTATCCATAATTTGCCAAATATGAGGGTGATTTCTCACCCAAAAGTAATTAAAACTATTATTTTAAAAGGATACCTTCTAGCTTACTGTATGCTATATTCCATAACATTCTAAATAGAGCCTCTGCCAAGGAACTATATTGCTTACATCTAAAAGGAAGAGACAATTTAAAAATAGTCCTGTTTCTCAAAGATAGAATCAAAAAGTGGGAAAGCATATTCTGAACAATAAGGCTTTCATGAGCTTCCTTCATAGCTTGCTCCACCATGAAGAAGACAGAGTAGGGCGATGGATAATAAGCCCAGCATCAAACCATATAAAATGCATAAATTAAAAATAGATCAGACAAAAGCCCTAGTGAAAGATCGATCAAACGTATATGCACAAGTGCTTTGGGGTTTGTTTTGATAATTGCTATTATGCTGAGCAATTACCATAGTAAAGCCACAATTACATGACACATCCCCACACCCATAATGCATCTAAAATTAAAAGATATAAAAATAACACTAAGGAAAAAGAAACCTACCAAGGCCACAACGGTCAAAGTTGAAGCCATCTATCAGCCTCAGGAACTCTGTATCCTCTTGATTCTGAATTTAAATAAAACCACTGTATGTGTTAGTACAGCATAGAGGAGCTCAAGAATATACCTAATTCCCATCTAATCCCTTCGTATATGAAAATGTCTCTTAGCAGATCTCCTGGGGACACTAATGATCTCTTCTTTAATTTAAAGACACATTACAAACTAGGCTTTATTGGTATCAAATATACTATGTGTTCCCCTATTGATTTTCCCATTTAATTGCCACAAAATTATTTTTAATTTAATATAATTTTGTTTAATATATTTTATCTTTATTTCTAAAACCAATAAAATCAACACTTAAAAATGTATTCAATAAAAATATTTTTTAAGATTTATTTTTTTTATCATTTATTACATATACCACCCCCTCCTTGTTGTTGCTGTGTTCATTCTTGCATTCTTTCGTGCCTGCTTGTCCCTCCACCCCCCCGTGCGGCGACCTGCTGAGTCAGCTCACCGTGCGGTGGCCCGCCTGCCCGCAGTGGCTTGTCTTCTCAAGGTGGTCTGCCTGCTCAAGGAGACCCTAGGAACCGAACCCAGGGCCTCCTATGTGGTAAACCGGCGCCCTACCAACTGGGCTACAGCCAGCCCCTCAATAAAAATATTGTAATCAACAATTACTCTAAGTGCTATGAACAAATTTCAATTCAATAAAGTTACTTCTTTCTTAAGAAAGACCCAGAATTGCATAATCAATCCCATCTGCTTAGGGTAAACGTTTATCTGAGGCATCAATATTAATTTCCTGAAATTTCCTAGCATAAATATACTACGAATCATTTAATTCAACATCATAATGGGAATCACAGTGCAGTTGTTCTGGAGCTATCAGAGGGTTAAGAGAGAAACAAATTCCTGTTCATTTAATTCCACCCCAATTTTTATACATTGCCATCCCCACCTTTCTTGCCAACAGGCCTCCTTGGCCTCGCAGGTGATTTTCCCTGAAGAAGAAAATTGCAGTGAGTCATAGAATGTTGTAGTTACAAGTCCCAGACAATTGTCTGGCTCTTTGTCTCTCCTGATTTTATTCATAAACAAGCAAAATAAAATTAAAATTTTACGTAAAATTCATTTCACTTTTATTAGATCTTCTTAGTCAAATTCTGATGAGTCCAACAGAAAGTGTAGCAAAACATAAGTAAGCAAATAAAAATATAGCACAGCAAATGCTTGGAAGACTATGTTTTAAAGCATTTGCATTATATCCTATGCGCCCTTCCTCATAAGTTTCTGGAAGAGTTTTTCCACCGAAATGAGGGACTTAACCAAGAAAGAGAAAGACTTGAGAAATGGAAGATGTAACAAAAGAAAAGAGGAAAAGGAAATCCCCAGGATGGTGGTGAGGGAGACACCAGGATAGTAACTGGCACCAGGGAAGAGAGCATGTGGGAACCTCAACTGAGAAACTTCTTTGGAGAAAAAATAATCGATAGAATATCTGAGGCAACTGAACACCTTGAGGGATGATTTAGACCAGGGGTTGACAAAATACCGTCCTGAGCCAAGTCTAAAATGCAGCTAAAGGATTAAAAGCCTAAAAATTTTACAACTCATTATAGAAAAAGTCTGCCAATCTCTAATTTGCACAATAGGAGAAAGACTTGAGGTTGAATTACCTATAAGCACTTTGGAAACTAAGCAAAGAAAGATAAAGAATGATAATTGGCTCCAGTGGGAAAAAAAAGATGTCTAGAAAAGGAAAAATAGTAAAAGTTTACCACATGGTTCATCTGTGAATTGCACTTTATGTTCATAATAGTATAAATGTTGAATATTCATCTAAGCAAAATTATAGTATTTGGAGAAGGTGGAGGAGTGTAGAAAAAGGGTGTTGAATAGTAGGGGCTGGGGAAGAAAAGAGAGCTCAGTCCTTGTCACATGCAATGGAAACTAAAAAGGTAATGCCTAAAATTGAAAAATCAAGGAGTAATAATCAAAAGCATGTTGGAGGTGAACACCAAGAGAGTCAGCTAAGGGAGGTAAAAGTGATTACCTCTGGGTAGGAGGAAGAAAAGCAGAGGAGTCACCTGGCTGATTTTGGTAACAAACCTGGTACAACTCTTGACTCAAATTATGTGCATATGTCATTTTGAAAAAATTAAAATTGAAACTAAAAATAAAATATTTTAACCTGAAATAATACAAAAACCACTCATAAAACACCAACAGTCATTTCAGAAAGTGTTCAGCTCTGAACAATGTGCTGTTCATGTGCATTTAATTCTCCCACAAATACTTGATAAAGAACAATTATGCAAAATGTATAATCCACTCAATCTTTGCACCCTAATGAAAAGCACTAATTTTTATATAATAATGGTTAAGCCCCACTGATTCCATGGAACCTTCGTTTTGAAGAAATATAATAAATATTCTGGGAATTATTTCTCCAAAAAGTCTCAGCTAATGCTGGAAGTTATTTATTTGCATTGATACTATAAGCTGTTTCTGTTTCATCTGCTTTATCTATTTAATGCAAAACAAAAGACACCTTTTAGAATTATTGAGAGAAATGGCATTTTTTTGGTACAAGATAACATGAATTTTAAAATATATATATAAACAATAAGTACATTATAGACCAAGTTAAGGATTTGCTAGAGCTAATCTCATTCTCTTCCGATATTTAACAGATTCACACAGTATTCCACCCAATTAAATTGAATGCCAAGCTGCAACCAAAGCTTTCTTGTTTCCTGAAATATACTTTGCAATTCAGATACTTTTTTCAATTATCACTGCAGCTATTTGACTCATATTTAATTCTTTAAATTTTTACTTTGATAAGTACATAAGATGCATGCAATTAATACTACCTTCAAGGAAGAGGAAAGACATTCCTATGTATGGATATTGCACAAAATTGAGCCTCTCTTTTATTTGTGCATGTATAATAGTAGTTAAAAAATACATTGCATTTCATGTTCCCTGATTCTCCTAGCAATAATCTGCCCTTTTCATACTACATCTAAGACTTAATTCATCAACTATGAGATCATTACTATTTGGATGCGGGCATTTTAGAATGTAAGAGTGATTCAATACAATGAGTCTTGTGTTGAAAAACTTGTATAAGCACCAAGGAATGCATATAATATGAAAGGAGAGATGAGCTCATGCATAAAATGTATTAGTGTGAACTGACGTTTTGAAAATTGCTATGCCTTAATTTCAAACAAAAGCCTTTATCTCCTATGACTTTTTGCATGTAAGGACTGGAAGATTGAATGATGGGGTTACAGTCATCTGAAGTCAACAGCTTATAAGTTTTAATACCTTTTATCCAAAATGACTGATGAAATCAAGGGAACACATATAAAAATCAGAGCTTTTTAAAGATATATTTGGTATTGTTTTCTGTGAATTTTTTTTACTGTGTCTACATAATATCAAAACATCAGGATGAAAATTGAATTCATTCAACCTGAAAGTTTTGACTACATTAAATCAAAAATACTGGTGGAGGATAAAATACAAATCCTAAGGCATCACAGGAACTTTTTTTTTTCAAATGTTTTAGATCTATCTGCTCCTACTTCTTTTGTCTTTCTAGGATCTTGCCAAATACCATTCCACTGAATATTTTTACCTTATACCTGCTCTTTCATTGGGGCTTCAAAGTTTCTGAGAGAGCACATTCTCATTTTCCCTGCGATGTTTGGCAAAATTCTTACTCTACCTTTGTCTTCCTTTCTACGCCTCAACATTGGTTTTTCTGCTAAAATGTCTCATTTTCTCACATCTTCCCAGTTGTCTGCCCACTCAAAGGAAACACCATTTTCCTCCAATGACTTTATATGGGAAATGGAAACCACCAAACAAACAACTTAATTCAAACTAACTAATACCTTCCTTCAAGTAGTGAATTTTCATGACTCAACACATGAGTCACCTAACTTGCCCCTGATTTTGGAATTGCTATAATTTCAGCCATTTTAACCAAATCATCTAATGTTGAACTTCAGTCTCATGGCCTCCTTTTCCAGATTATTGTTGCTCTTTGTCTCCCAGCTTTTTTATCTGGCTTTTAACCCACTGCCTTTTATTTTTTCTTAACTTCTGGATACTGTGTGATCTTTGGTTCCTCATTAATCATCAAAATCTTTTGTTCATTAAATTGAATTATTTATTCAACAACTATTTATTGATCACCTTCTTTGAGCAAGGTACTATGTCAGGTGCAGTATGAAAAAATTAAACATGGGTATATCCCGTGAGGATCTCATGGTACAATAAAGATAAACCATGCACACATGAGGCTGAAATACAAATGATAAGAACACACTACCAAAGAGTTGCAGAAAATGTGATTTCTGGGGTAAGAGCAATTACTAGGATGTGAGGACACGTTTTGGGATATGAAATGAGAAAATTTTTCATGGAAAAATGAGGATAGATAGGATTTAAAAACCCAAGATATGTGTACAATTGGGAAAGGGAATGTGGAGGGAAGTGAGGAAGAAAGAAGAGCATTCCGGAAGAGAAAGCAACATGAGTAAAGGCCTAAGAAACCTGACAGGAAATTTTTATGTTTGACTAGAGCTCAAGCTGAAGGAAAAGAACACTAAAAATAAGAGTAGGCTACTCACATTCATTCCCGTTCTCTTGGTTTAAGAGATTTAATAAAACATTTATCCACATAAGAATCAGGGACTTTTGCCCTGTGAAATAAATATTAGTAAGAACAAGTATTTGTCCAGTATTTTAGGGTATGTTTGTAATCCACATGGAATTTATTAGTCAGGAAGTGATTAAACCCTCTGTATTAGCCAGGGTATTCTCTAGGGAAACAGAAACAACAGTAGATATCTATAAATATTATGAGATTTTATAAAATTGTCTCACATGACTGTGAGAATTCACAAGTCCAAATTCTGTAGGGCAGGCTGCAAGCCAGGAACTCCAGTGAAGGTCTTCAATGACGTCCCATGGAGAAGCTGGCTGTCTGAAGTAGAGATGGGAATTCTCCCAATGACTGCTGAAATCACTTCTCCTTTTAAGGCCTTCAAAAGATTGGATGAAACATCTCTTATTGCTGAAGGCAAACTCCTCAGTTGATTATATATGTAAAAAGCCATAGATGCAATCAATTCACTGATGATTTAAGTCCATAAAATGTCCTCACAGTACAATTAGGCAAGTGCTTCCTTGACCAAACAAATGGGCACCATTACCCAAATTGACACGTGAGCAGAGCCATCACATTCCACCCTTTGCCAACCTGGCAGCCATAACATCACCTTAAACCATATTTAATCTCTAAATAAAAATAATAACAGACATTTTTTTCATCTAACAAGACTCAACTCTCCTGCGCACAACCAGAAACACACTGAATCTCTCCAGAATAGGGTACAAGTCCTTGAGTAATATTCAGTCCTAAACTTTACATCCTATAACTTAAATATTATGGAATGAAAATAATCCAACTTAAGTCATATGATAAGGGGATAAAATAGGGAAGAAAACAAAGATATTTGTTTTATGAATATATGCAAACATAGTCATAACAAGAAATATTCATGAGCATTTCAGTCCTTGTTTCTGTAACTGGTCATGTGGTCATAGTTGGTATTTCTCACTATCTTCTTCCACTACACATTCCATGTTCCCTGTATCCTCAGTAAGCACCATCAGAAAGCCATTAGCTGGCCATGGTTTTTGCCTAGTGGGGTAGCCCAAACCTACCTTTATTCCTGAAGTTTATGGGCTGTTGCTAGACCCCCCTGTGTTGGGTTGTTGCAGTTTTCCATTGACTTTAATCAGAGGGCCTGGTAGTACTAAGAGATGCCTTAGGAGATTCCTGTATACCAAGCAAACTCTTCTTTACCTCCATTGTGTGGTTGCAGTCCTATTTCCCTTTGACAGTCAGGATCAATTACCCCAGCCAGTACAGTAATTCCCTTCTTTGCCTGTTGATTCAGATTCTTGAGGAGCCCAAACTGGCCAGGTGGCCATCTTAACTTCCAGTTCAATGGAATTGTTGTTGTGTTTCCTGGTAGAAGCACACCTCCTTTTGAAACTAACACCTATACACCAGCAGAGCTTAAGGTTACAGGGACAGGAAGCAAAATTTTTCCTAGCAGATAAATAGAGATAATAGTGAGTGGTGCCACTCCCATTTCCCCTTGATTCCTGGATGAGTGAATCCTGGCTATGGGAGAAACAGTGCCGTAAAATGGATACTGATTTAGAGCATACACAGTCTCCTGGAGAACATTGCTCCACCCTACAAGGCATTGCCACCTAGTGGATGCCATACTTAAGTCTTCAAAAGATCATTCCATCATTCTATCAATCCAGATGCTTCATGATGATGGGGAAGATAGTAAGACCAGTGAATTCCATTAAACATGTACCCATTCCTGCACATCATTTGTTGTGAAGTGGCTTCCTTGATCAGATTCAATGCTTTGTGGAATGCCATGATGGTGGATAACTGTAAGTCCACAGCTGGTAGTTTTGGTAGTTTGAGCAGAAGCATTGTGTGCAGGGAAGGCAAACCCATATCCAGAGTATGTGTATATTCCAGTTAGAACAAACCACTGTCCCTTCCATGAAGAAAGCGGTCCTATATAATCAACCTGCCACCAGGAAGCAGGCTGATCACCTAGGGGAATGGTGCCATATTGGGGGCTGAGTGTGGGTTTCTGCTGCTGGCAGATTGAGCACTCAGCAGTGGTCTTGGTGAAGGGCAGTTCATGTTGCTGAGCCCATGCATAATCTCAATCCCAACCACCATGGTAATTTTGTTCATGAGCCAAGAAAAGAGGCTGACTGGTCTCAATAAAATGGGTCATCTATCCACTTGATCATTAAAATCTTCCTCTGCTGAGGACACCCTCTGGTGAGCATTCACATGGGACACAAAGATCTTCATGTTTTTTGCCCACTCAGAAAGGTCTATCCACATATCTCTTCCCTAGACTTCTTTGTCACCAATTTTCCAATCATGTTTCCTCCAAGTCCCTGACCATCCAGCCAAACCATTGGCTATGGCCCATGATTCAATGTACAAATACACCTCCAGCCATTTCTCCTTTCAAGCAAAATGAACAACCAGATGCACTGCTCAAAGTTCTCACCACTGGGAGGACTTCCCCTCACCACTGTCCTTCAGGGACATTCCAGAAAGGGGCTGTAGTGCTGCAGCTGTCCACTTTCTGGTGGTACCTGCATATCATGCAGAACCATCTGTAAACCAGGCCCAGTTTCTCTACCTCAGTCAACTGATTGTAAGGAACTCCCCAAGAGGCCATACCAATGACCTGGGAAAGAGAAGGTAATGTGGCAGAAATGGTGGCCATGAGCATTTGGACCACTTCCTCATTTAACTTACTTGTGCCTTCAGGACTCACTCAAGCCCTATCTCGTATATACCACACTTCCATTTTATGATGGAGTGCTGCTGTGCATGCCCAACTTTATGTCTTGGTGGGTCAGACAACACCCAGCACCTGATAGACAACTCAGGTCTCATGATAAGTTGGTGGTCCACAGTTAAGCATTCAGCTCTACTAAGGCCCAGTAGCAGGCCAAAAGCTGTTTCTCAAAAGGAGAGTAGTTACCTGCAGTGGACAGCAGGGCTTTACTCCAAAATCCTAAAGGTCTGCACTGTGAGTCTACTATAGGAGCCTGCCAAAGGCTCCTGACACATTTCTATTTGCCACTAACACTTCCAGCACCATTGGATCTGCTAGATCGTTTGGTCCAAGTGGCAGTGCAGCTTGCACAGCAGCCTGGACATGTCACAGAGTCACATCTTGTTTCAGCCCCCACTCAAACCTAGCAGTTTTTCTGGTCACTTGGTAAGTGGGCCAGAGTTGCACACCCAAATGAAGAATATGTTTTCTCCAAAATCCAAAGAGGCCAACTAGGTGGTGTGCCTCTTTTTTGGTTGCAGAAGGGCCAGGTGCAACAGCTTATCCTTCTCTTTAGAAGGGATATTTCACATGCCCCACACCACCAGACACCTAGAAATTTCCCTGAGGTGGTAGGCCCCTGTATTTTTGTTGGATTTATCTCCCTTCCTCTGACACATAAATGCCTTACCAATAAGTCTAGAGTAGTTGCTTCTTCTTGTACACTAGTTCCAATCAACATGGTGTCATCAGTATGAGACCAGTGTGATGTCTTGTGGGAGAGAGAGATGATCAAGATCCCTGTGAAATATATTATGCCATAAGACTGGAGAGTTGATATACCCTTGAGGTAGGACAGTGAAGGCATATTTCTGACCTTGCCAGCTGAAAGCAATCTTTCTGCCCATTTTGGACATCATAACCTTAAACTTAATAACCAACCAAACAGAATACATCAGAATTTTACCAAGGCTTGGTTTTGCTAGATGCCTTGTGTACTATATCTCAGAGAAATGTGTGTGTATGTGTGTGTATTATTTTGTGGCCTTCTAGCTCTATCCTTTTAATAGTTAACAGTAAGACTCTTTAAATGAAGGAAATCCTTGAATTTTACAGTGTGCTGAAAAAAGGAAACAGAAAATAAGAAGAGGTAGTGGGACTATAACTCTCTGAGAAGCATATTTGAAGGAAAGAGAAGCCCTGGGGCAGACTTAAGGAAGAATTAAACTGAAATTTAATCCCTGGAGCCAGTAGGACTTTGGAAATTGCAAAGAGATGCCCACAAGTTGAGTGATAAGTGATCCGGGGGCTCAGAAGGCAATAGCCCAAGATCTGAGGGCTGGGATGAAGTGCCCCCTGCATAAGCACCTGTTCCAGGTCACCAACATTAACATCCACTGACATCTGTGACTTTGGGTTTTATGGGCTCTGAAATAATCATATGACATATATGGCCTGTTGAAAAAAGTAAAGAGAAAATGAAAACCAATAAATCTGTTATGTCACCTATAATCACTTTAAAAAGGAAGTCAGTGTTTAAAAGTTAAATGGTAGATGCATTTGGATGAAAAATTTCTGCTTAAGTATGCCATGTCTACTTGTTTTAAGGAGAAAGAACAGCAAGTCTTGGAAAAGGAAAATCTTTGTGTAGTTATTAATCATGTAACACTTTCTATCAGTACACCCTATAGCCTTGTAATCTAAGAAGATCTTATTTTTTCAAGGAATAATGACAACATTTTTCCATTAGCTGCATAATTATAACTGAGAGTAGATTTTAACACTAAGGAGAAAAATTAAGCATCATCATAGGACTAAATTATCTCTCAGGTCCAATCCAGCTACAAGTATAAGACATATCTGAGTGTTAAAATTCTTTTTTTCTTTTTCAGAGAAAAGAGTTCTTTGAAGAAGAGGAAAGACCGTGCTTTAATGACTATAGTTGCTTTTTTATGATTTGTTAAATAATTAATCTGATTCACAAACTGGGCACATTTTGATAAGTCAGCTTTTTATAATTCCCATGGGTATTTCTGCTGCATTTTACAACTGTTCACAAAACCAAAATTCACCTTAACATTTGCTGGTGTCACAATGTGGCAAAAGCCAGGGCATGGATTTGATATAAATGTCAAGTACGTAAGTAAAATCAAGAGATGAAAGAGAACTAAAATAAAATAATCCTAAGAGACCAATGGTACCAACTGATCTAAACAATTGTTGGATCATTTCAGGTGCATTTCTGAACATTTCATTCTGTTATGCTTTACATTCCCTTTTTATGCAACTACCTTTGATATAATTTTACTCTTTTATTCAGTAACCATTTACAAAGTCTCTTCTCTGTGCCATTCACGAGTGTGCTGGATTATGTGGCTGCAGCAGACAAATGGTAGAAATGATCAGATAAAGTGATAACTGACACAACATAGAAATACAGTATTCCATCTCAGTACAATTCAACTCAGTGAAAAGATAATGACATGAAGTCAAAGAACTGGTCTTGCTGTATCCCTTGGCCAGCCATCTTGCCCACTTCAATTCAGCTCAAATGCATGACATCTGAGTCTTCATTCAGGGTAGTATGAAACAGTATAAGGTTTGGTGCTTAATAAGTGTTATAAATAATATAGCCAAAGAAGTACATAGAAGAGCAGAACTGATTTAACCTCATGCACCAATGCAGTCCAGATAAGCAAAGTAGTGATAGACAGACTGTTGATCAGTTATATATGGGCAAAGCTAGACACACCGATGTGCATATGGCTTGTCTGTAGGACCAATTTGTTGTCCTGACTCTCCTCTCCATTTTCCTCCTTCTCCTTCCTTATGTTCTCATCCCCTCACTCTATGAAATTCACCTTATCTTGTTAAGGAATAGGTAGGATAACATCCATAGATTGTTCTTTATTATTCTAGATTGCTTCCAGCTAATTGCCTGAATGACCTGCCATATGGTCATCCTCAAGAAAGAAACTCAACTTGCACAAGCTAAAGTACTGGCCCAAGATTTGAACCCACAGGATCCAAGATGCACCAATTTTTAGCTAACTTTAGTGAATCAGTTGGCTCACCCAATACAATCACAGCCTGTTGATGTTCTAAGAATGCAAAATAATATACTTGCTTCTGATCTTGCCTCTACACCTATACACCTCTTGCCTAAGGTCCCACCTCCTTTCCTACCTTACTCCCACTACTTCCTTGTACATGTCCTCCACTGCTTCATCCATTTTTACTCCTTCTCCTTCTATCTCAGCACACCAAGAGTTTTTCTGCCTCCCTGCATTTGCTTGGGAATGGAGTCCAATTCAGCAAATCTTCCTGATCTTCCCATGCCAAGCTAAAGCCCACTTTATCAGGGAAGTTCACCCTGATGATTCCTTGACCATTAACTCTTTCCCATATCTTATTGGTTGAGAGAAAGGACTCTCTGGTGACAAATCCTAACTTGGACTCTGACCATGAGAACTTGAAAAAGTTTCCATCTTTTTTCCATTTCCTCATCTATACAATAGAAATATTCTTATTTACCTTATGAGGTGGTTGTATCAAATGAGATAAATCAAATAAAGTGCCAGGAGCAGACCAGCACATGCTAAGTGGAGGATAACTGTTTCCTTTTATTACAGAAGAACAATGATAATAGTTACAGTTAATTATGTAATTGCTATCCACCAATGCTGTGCCCTGCATAAACTTACAAGCAGATATTATTATGCTGATTATACTCATAAGGAAAATGTAGCCCTAAATGGTGAAGAAATTTACCAAAGGCCAGGCATTAACTAATAATGTTAAGACATTATGGTAGTTCAGACTAATTCCAAAGCTGGTGTTTTAGATTTTATTTTTCTTTAATTTCAGCACATTCCTCTAAGCTGTTATAACAAAAGATGAAAGAAATAACATTTATAGAATCCTTTCCTTTATGTAGGACATAAGCTGATCCCAACTTTATATGTGTAACTCAGATGTCAGTTGAGGTCACTCTACCCTTTGAAAATTAAATAAAATTTCTTGTAGCAAATTCATTCCATATTTTGCAGGAAGGGCAGTATGGTCCTAAGAATATACTTTTTCCTAGATAGTTCTGGCTTGGAGTTCCATCTCCATGCCCTTGCTTCAGGTTCTGGCTTTTGCTGAAACTTTCCATTTCATTCATATCTCTCTTCCCTCACCTATGGTCTCTGTTCCACATATGAGACTCCTTAGTTTTTCCCTAAAACATACATATAAGACTGTACTTTAGTCTTAGAGAGATGGAGGGAATTTATATCACAGAAATAGAACAAATTAACACTGAATATTCAATTTCCTTTGTCTCAAAATGCCATTAAGTGTCCTGCCCCTGGGAATCACTCACTTTACCACTTTCTCCCCAAGCTCCACCATCCTGCCATGTTGTTCTCCTCACACCTTCTTTTATCTGGAATAGTCTTTACAACTTCTATTTATCCCCTTACCTCTAAGAGATTTAGAGACATAGGTTTATTGTCTCACTGCTAGAAATTTTGCCAACACCTACTATGACTCCATAAGGGATAAGTTGCTATAGTCCATTTGGATTTAATATATCAATGTTTCCTGCTATTACAAAGACATTTAAGTGTATCACTAGTTCACATTTTTCACCTGTAAATGTTGCATACACACACTTCAATCTTAAACTTCTTGACAAGAAGAACCTTGTCTAGTATACTCCTCTGTTTCCCCTATGGTATGCAGAACAAATCTTGCAGATGATAGATGACAATAAGAATGAAGCTTATTAGTTAATCTACTAGATAATACAAAATATATTGTAAAACAATAGAAAAATTATCCCTTTCATCTCATCCCACTCCCTGTAGCCCTTTTGATGGATCAGATGCTTCTTTAAACATAGACGTCATCAGAAGTGGTCTATCAAGCACAGACTAAAGAAAGGGAAAAGTAAAATGAGGAGGGAAGAGAAAAAATGGACATGATACAGAAAAGGAGGAGGATAGAGATGAGTAGAGAAAGAAAAGGAATGAGTTGCTGGTGGTAGCTCAAACGTGATGGTTTCCTAATCATCGTCCATGTCTCTCTTCTTTTTTAACAAAACTCTAAGTTTGTTCAGGAATTCATTCCATAGGGACATAGGGTAAGTCCCAAAGGGTAATATCATTGCCCTTATCAATGAACTGCTTAGGCAGTCACATTTGATACTATTTAATCCAGTAAAATGTGAGAAGAATTCTGTGGGGGTTGACTCTTGGAATGATTTCATCACACTTACAAAAAGGTAAACACAAAGAAATGTGTAGCTTTTCTGCTGGATATTGTGATAATTGGACAAGATGAGTGGACTCAGACAGCAGTCTACTTTGTGACCATTAAGGATCCAGATTAAAGAGAGCAAGGTGATAAGATGGAAAGAAAGGGGTTATTGAATCCATTCTTGAATAACCCAATAAATCAACCTTGGAAGTACAGTATCTCCTAACTTCTGATTATTTGAGATAAATATCATTATTTAAGGTAGTTGTGTTTGGTTTCTATTACTTACCATTGAAAGTATGTTAACTGAAACCTGGGGGTTTTAAGCAAGGTAAAGATATAATCCTATCTCTGTTTTAATGCAATTAAGCTGGCCAAACTATCTAGAATTCATTAGTTGGAGGAAGCAAGAAGACCAGTTAAGGAACATATCCATTTGTGAAGTAAAATTAATGGGGGTGAACATGAGAGTTCTGAGGGGATGGAAATAAGAATGCTGTAAGTGATACTGAAGAAGTAAAATTCACAGGACCTTGGCAATTAATTAGATATGGGAAAGGAAGAGAGAGAGAAGACAAAGATACCTTAGAATTTCTGAGAATGGTGTGCCCAAATAAGGAAGTCTAAAAGAAGAATTTATTTGTCAAAATGCTTGTTTCAGATATAAGGTAGAGTTATTGGCAGGACATTCGAGAACAGAAATCCAGGAGATATCTGAAAATACCAAAATGAAGCTCCCATGATAGGTCGAGAACTGATGTTGATATTCACGCAGTGGAAAGAGGTGAAGACAAGAGAGGTGTGTTTGGCTAAATACACAAATGAAGGTTGGGATATGGGGGAAGTACATAAAGAAAGGAGAAACAGGATTTGTAGAAACACTTATATTTAAGAGAAAGGACAAGGGCAAAAAGTTAAAGGTACAGAAAGAAGAAATGAGGATACTAAAATGTAGTGGAAGATGAGGGAAGAGGGATTTTCCTGCAGGAAAGGAAAAGCAAGTATTTACAAAATTCCTGGAAAGTAAAGGAAATGAACATTGTAAAGATGACAGTAGATTCTAGAACAGGAGTTCATTGGTGCCATTAGTGAAGATAGTTTAAGGGAGATAGTAAGAGGTGAAAAGCAAATTCCAAGGAGTTAAGGAGTAAGGGGTATAGAAACGGAGAAAAAACTTCTGTTTTGAGGTGTTTGAATTTTAAAAGGAGAAATATGGAAGAATCAAGGTAGATGGACAGTTTATTTACATATAGAAAGAACGTGAGCATTTTAGGGCAAAAGAAAAGTAGCCAGTGAAGAAGGAAAGATGAAAGATAATTACTGCATGTGCTACTTAACAAGACCTAAGGTTATAATATTACTTATCTCTGAAATAATTTACTTATATATATACACATATATGTATGTGTGTTAATACTTATATAAATAATGTACATACACAAAAGCAATTGATTACAGAACACTGGTAAGTATAAGTCTCTTCATGCTCTGAAAGCCATTGTGGTTTTTTTTTTTTTAGTTTGATAGGACAGCCATTTTATTATATCTAATGATTATGAGGGTCAGGAATTTTTTTTGTGAGTTCACAAAACAATCATGCATTAAAATACAGGATTTCCTTGCATTGGTGTGATTCATTAGTTTTGGCTGATGATAGTACTTTTTTATGATTGTACAATTTTTTTAATAAAAATTTATTGAAGTATATCATTCAACATGAACATACATAAACAATATGTGTATAGAAAAAGTTGTGAACTTACAAGAGAAACATATATATCATCATACAGGGTTCCCATATATCACCCTACCTACAACACCTTGCATTCTTGTGAAACATTTGTTACAAACTGTGAAAGAACATCCTCAAAATATTACTGCTAACTATAGCTCATATCTTACATTTAGTGTATTTTCCCCCAACCCACCTGATTATTAACACCTTATATTACTAATATACATTTGTTATAGCTCATGAGCGAATGTTCTCTTTTTTGTTCTGTTAACCACAGTCCATCATCCACCACTGGATTCCCTGTGTTATACAGTCCAGTGCTTTGTACAATCTATTCAATATGTACACTCAGTGTCTCTCATTTTCATCACAGAGTTGTATCATCATCACTTCAGCCAATTATAGGATGTTTTCATTACTCCAAAAGAAAAAATCCCATACCTGCTTATATACCCCTTATTGTTGTCTCTTAGAATTGATATAGTACCTTCTTTGCCATTGCTGCAAAACTATTGCACTATTATTAACTATCATCCATAAGTTACATTAGTTGTAATTTTCCCATGTATCACCATGTTCTTAATACTTCGTAAAATATGAACACTCTTATATTTATACTATTAACCACAATCTTCATCCACCACCAAAATCATGATGTTATACATTCCCTAGATTATTCTCTAGCTTCCTTTTAATTGAGAGCTAATGGGTTTTAATTATTTAAAATGTAAATTCTCTCAGCTACCACTCCAACCTGAGTTGTGGTTTGTCCACTGCAGCCTCCCTTTCTGACATTTTATATTATGGAGGACCAAATGACTATCTCTTTGAACAATAATGACCAATAATTTTGATGAGTAACGA
>PVKH010003069.1:0-25655 GCA_004027955.1 Chaetophractus vellerosus | reverse complement strand
AATTAATTATGAATTCCAAAAATATAAATTAGATTATGTTTGTAAGCTCATCTGTTCATCTGGGCATGATTAAGTTATGAGTAGGGCGTTAATTGCCACGTCAGTGAGACATTGAGCCCCACCCCTCGGTGGGGGTGGTCTCAAGTAGAAGCAGAGATTGGAGAGAAGCAGAGAGGAGATTTGGAGAAGCAGATTTGAGAAGCAGTTCTGATGTTGGAGTGAGCCGATCGCCGGATAGGCTACAGCTGGCCTTGTGGAGAGACGCAACGCAGAGAGTCTCATAGTCTTCAGCTGAACTCATGAAGGAAACAGAAGCTAAGCCCGGAGAGAAACACAGCCCCGGGAACAGAGGAACCTGGAAGCCTGAACCCTGGAGACGTCGGCAGCCATCTTGCTCCAACACGTGGACTTGGGTGAGGGAAGAACTTTATGCTTTGTGGCCTGGTAACTGTAAGCTTCTACCCCAAATAAATACCCTTTATAAAGACCGACCAATCTTTGGTATATTTCAAAAGGCACTCCTGTGGCTGACCAAAACAGATGCTGTATTTAGTCAAATGCCTTTTCTGCATCAATCGAGGGGATCATGTGATTTTTCTTCTTGAATTGATTAATTTATTACACTAATTGATTTTCATGGGTTGAGAAACTCTTGCATACCTGGGATAAAACCAACTTGATCATGGTGTATGATTCTTTTAATGTGCTTTTGGATTTTGTTTGAAAGTATTTTCTTGAGGATTTTTGCATCTATATTCATTAGGACATGGGTAATTTTCTTTTTTTGTAGTATCTGGCTTTGGAATTATGGTGATGCTGGCTTTATAGAATGAATTTGGTAGTATTCTCCCCTGCTTAATATTTTTTGGAAGAATTTCAGCAAGACTGGTATTGGGTCTTATTTGAATGATTGTTAGAATTCACTTGTGAAGCCATCTAGTCCTAGGCTTTTCATTTTTGGGAGGTTTTTGATGACTGTTTCAATCTCTACCTGTGATTGGTTTGTTGAGGTCTTCTATTTCTCAGTGTAGGTCAGTGTAGGCTGTTTGTGTATTTCTAGGAATTTGCCCATTTCATCTACATTGTCTAGTTTATTGACATATAGTTGTTCATAATATCCTCTTATGGGCTCTTTTATTTCTGTGGGTTCACTTGTAATGTCCACCCATCTCATCTGATTTTATTTATTTGCATCTTCTATCTTTTTTCTTTGTCAGTCTAGCTAAGGGTTTGTCAATTTTGTTGATCTTCTCAAAGGACCAAATTTTGTTTTTTAAAAAATTCTATTGTTTTTTGTTCTCAATTTCATTTATTTATTCTCTAATCTTTTAAAAATTCTTTCCTTTTGCTTGCTTTGGGATTCGTTTGCTGTTCTTTTCTCTAGTTCTTCCAGGTATATAGTTAAGTCTTTGATTTTAGCTCTTTCTTCCTTTTTAATATAGGCATTTAGAGCTATAAATTTCCCTCTCAGCACTGCCTTTGCTGCATCCCAAAAGTTTTTATTTGTTGTTGTAGCAGTTTGATATTATTGATGGATTCCAAAAAGAAATATTGGATTATGTTTGCAAACTGATCTTTACCTCTGGGCATATTAGAGTATATTGGATTCAGAGGTTTTACTTTTATTTTATTAAATAACAATTAAGGCTTTGATTGAGCCATGTCAGTAGTTCCCACCACCTTGATGGGCAGGGACTCACAGAGAAACTGCACCACAGAGAAGGGAGTTTTGAGTTTTGAGCTGGAGCCTGGGAAGTGAACACACAGGAGAAGAACACAGAGGAATAGAGATGGCTCTTCAGACAAGGCAGAAGCCCCAGGGAGAGAGACAGAGTCATTTGCCCGATAGTCTACAGTTGTGGAGAGAGCACAGCAGCTGAGCCCAGAGACAAATGGAGCCCCAGGAAGAGAGGAACTCAAGAAACATAAACTTTTGGCAGACTTTGGCAGCCATCTTGCCCCAATACGTCGCAATAGACTTTGGTGAGGAAAGTAAGTTATGCTTTATGGCCTGGTAACTGTAAGCTTCTACTCCAAATAAATATCCTTTATAAAAGGCAACAGATTTCTGATATTTTACATCAGAACCCCTTTGGCTGACTAATACAGTTGTATTCTTGTTTTCATTCATCTCAATATATTACTGATTTCTCTTTCAATTTCTTCTTTGACGCACTAGGTGTTTAAGACTGCTTTTTGGGGAGTGAATTTAGCTCAGTGGTCGAGTGCCTGTTTTGCATGTATGATTTCCCTGGTTCAACTCCTGGTACCTCCTAAAAAAAAAAAAAAAAAGGACTGTGTTGTTTAACCTCCACACCTTTATGTATTTTCTGGTCTTCCATCTGTTATTAATTTATAGCTTCATTCCATTGTGATCAGAAAAAGTAATAATTTCAGACTTTTAAAATTTATTGAGATCTGTTTCATAACCCACCATGTAGTCAATCTGGAGAATGATCCATGAGAAGAATATGTATCTTTCTGTTTTGGGGTACATTGTTCTGTATATGTCTGTTAGGTCTAGTTCATTTATGAGGTTGCCCAATTTATCTATTTCCTTATTGATCTTCTGCCTAGATGTTCTAATTATTGATGTAAGCCTTGTACTGAAGTCTCCAAATATTATTGTAGATTTCTCTATTTCTCTCTTCAGTTTTAGCAATGTTTGCCTCATTTATTTTGGGGCACCCTGGTTAGGTACATAGATATTTATGATTGTTGTTTTTTCTTGGTGGATTGCCCCTTTAAATAATATATATAATATCCTTCTTTCTTTCTCTCTCTCTCTCTCTTTTTTTTTTTTTTTGAGGTAATGGACCTGTGGATTAAACCTAGGACCTCTTATGTGGGAAGCTGATGCTCAACCACTAAGCCACACCAGCTCCCCTGAGTTGGTTTTTTCATTTGTTTGCTTGTTGTTTTTATTTTGTTTTTTTTTAGGAGGCACTGGGGACCAAATCTGGGACCTCCATGTGGTTGAGCCACATCAGCTCCCCTTCTTTGTCTTTTATAATAGCTTTGCTTTTG
Source organism: Chaetophractus vellerosus (assembly GCA_004027955.1). Lineage (NCBI taxonomy): Eukaryota > Metazoa > Chordata > Mammalia > Cingulata > Chlamyphoridae > Chaetophractus > Chaetophractus vellerosus. The sequence goes on along the minus strand of PVKH010003069.1, from coordinate 22,628 downwards.
AAGTCTATTTTGTATGATATTAGTATAGCTACCCAAGACTTTTTTTAGTTACTATGTGCATGAAATATTTTTTTCCAGCCTTTCACTTTCAACCTATTTGTATCCTTGAATCTGAGTCTCTTGTAGATAGCGTATAGATGGCTCATATTTTTAAAAACACATTCTGTCAGTCTGTGTCTTTTTTTTTGGTTACATATCCCCCCCCCCTTCTGCTTGCTCTTGCTGTGTGTCCATTCTTCTGTGTTTTTCTATGTCTGCTTCTTGTCTTCCCCTGTCTTTGCGGCGACGCACCGAATCGGCCCTCCGCGGAGGCGGCTCACTCCATTCATGGGTGGCTCCATTCCATTTTTCATGGGCGGCTCCGCTCCATGTTTTGCAGGCAGCAGTGCTCTGTGTTTTGCGGGCTGCCTGGCTTCCGCGCTTTGCAGGTGGCAGCTCTGTGTTTCACGGGTGACTTTGCCATACCCGTGGGGGCTCTCCCTGCCCGTGGCGGCTTTTTGCCTTGCCCACGGTGGCTTTGACCCGCCCACGGCAGCTTGCCTTTCTCAAGGCTGTCTGCCCCCTCGGAGAGGTCCCCGGGAACCGAACCTGGGGCCTCCCATGTGGTACACTGGCGCTCTTATCCACTGAGCTATCTAGCCGGCCCTCTGTGTGTCTTTTGATTAGGGAATTTAATCCATTAACAGTCAATGCGATTACTGTAAAGGCAGTACTTACTTCACCCATTTTGTCCTTTGGCTTTTATATGTCATATCTTATTTTCATCACTTTTAGTTACTTCATTTCTAGACTCTCTTCCAAACCTCTCTTTCCTGTCTTTTACTTTCAGGCTGTAGCTCTCCCTTTAGTATTTCTTGTAAAGCCAGTCTCTTGGTGATGAACTATTCCAGTTTCTGTTTATCTGTGAATACTCTAAATTTGCCCTCATTTTTGAAGGACAGTTTTGCCAGATATAAAATTCTTGACTGGCAGCAGTTTTTCTCTTTCAGTACCTTAAATTCATCATACCATTGCTTGCTTCCATGGTTTCTGTGGAGAAATCAGCACTTAATCTTATTAGACTACCTTGTATGTGATGTATCACTTTTTTTTCCTGCTTTCAGAATTCTCTATCTTTGGCATTTGACATTCTGATTAGTATGTGTCTCAGAGTAGGTCTATTCAGATTTATTCTGATTGGAGCATGTTGCACTTCTTGGATGTGGATATCTATGTCCTTCAAAAGAGTTAGGAAATTTTCTATCATTATTTCTGCAAATATTCCTTCTGCCCCTTTTCCCTTCTCTTCTCCTTTGGAGACACCCATGACATGTATGTTTGAATGTCTCATCCCCAGTGTCTTCTTTTTTTTTTTTTTTTTTTTTAAAGATTTATTTATTTTATTACATATCTCCCCTTTCCCCCGTTGCGGCGACGCGCCGAGACTTGGTCACTGTGCAGGCGCGGCTTTCCCCACTTGTGGGAGGCTTCTGCTTCTATTCACGGCTGGCTCTCAGTTCGCGGGTGGCTGGCTGCGCTCCATTCACGGGTGACCTGCCCTGCCCGTGGCGGCTTTTGCCCTGTCCATGGCAGCTTTTTGCCCTGCCCACAGCGGCTCTGGCCCGCCCATGGCGGCTTGCCATTCTCAAGGCGGTCTGCCCGTTAGGAGAGGTCCCCAGGAACTGAACCCAGGGCCTCCCATGTGGTATGCCGGTGCCCTATCCACTGGGCTATCGCGCCGCCCCCCCCAGTGTCTTCTTAATAACTTAATCTCTTTAGCCATCTCTTTCAGCTTACTGACACTTTCTTCTGTCTCTTTAAAGCTGCTGTTGTATGCCTCCAGTGAATTTTTTATTTCATTTATTGTGCCTTTCATTCCCTTAAAATCTGTTATTTCTCTTTGCATGCTCTCAAATTCTTATGTTTCCCCAATGTCTTCTTTTTTAAATATATTTTTTATTTATTTTTAAAAGATGCTTAGATTATATAAATTTTACATTAAAAAAATAAGGGATTCCCATATGCCCCACTCCCCAGACCTCCCACTTTCCCCCACATTAACAACTTCTTTCATTAGTGTGGTACATTCATTGCAATTGATGAACACTAAGCATGGACTATAGTTTATGTTGTAGTTTACACTCTCTCCTACTCAATTCTGTAGGTTATGGCAGGATACATAATGGCCTGTGTAATGGTTTCAGAGTTTTATTTAATTGTGAATTCCAAAAATATAAATTGGATTATTCTTGTAAACTAATCTGTTCATCTGGGCATGATTAAGTTATGATAAGGGCATTAACTGGGCCACGCCCCTTGGTGGGTGTGGTCTCAAGTGTAAAGGCCAGGCAGCAGATTTAGAGAAGCAGAGGTTTAGAGAAGCAGATTTGAGAAGCAGTTCTGATGTTGGAGTGAGCAGATCGCCAGATAGTCTACAGCTGGCCTTGTGGAGAGACGCAACGCAGAGAGTCTCATGGTCCACAGCTGAACTTGTGGTGGAAGCAGAAGCTAAGCCCAGAGAGAAACGCAGCCCCGGCAGGAGAGGAACCCAAAGGCCTGAGCCCTTGCAGACGTCGGCAGCCATCTGGCTCCAACACGTGGACTTTGGTATGGGAAGAACTGTATGTTTTGTGGCCTGGTAACTGTGAGCTTCTACCCCAAATAAATACCCTTTATAAAGACCAACCAATCTTTGGTATATTTCAAAGGCATGCCTTTGGCTGACCAAAACAGCCTGTATCTGTCACCACAATGTCATCCAGGTCAACTCCAAATCCCCCATATTACACCTTTTTCCCTCTCCCTGACTTTAGCAACTCCAGTGACCACTGTCTCCACATCAATGATATAATTTCTTCCATTGCTAGAATCACAATAAGACTATAATAGAATACTGGTAAGTCTACTCTAGTCCATATTTTATTCCCCAATCCTGAGGATTCTGGGATGGTGATGCCCACTCCACCTCTAATTGAGAGAGGACTTTGATCCCATATGGCTGATGGATAGGACTCTCTTGCTTGCAGATGTAGACTCTCTCAGTTCCTTGGTGTGGTGGTTGTCCGTCCCCAGTGTCTTCTTAATAACTTAATATCTTTAGCCATCTCTTTATTAAGGAGATTTGTTTGAACATCTGTGATTAGTTGCCTCAAATCCTATATGTTATCTGAAGGTTTAATTTGTTCTTTTGGGCCATAGCTTCCTTTTTTTTAGTATGGCTTGTAATATTTTGCTTATGTCTCAGTATCTGGTTTTCTTGATGTATTTATTCTGAGCTCAGTTTCTCTCTTTAGTCTAAGCCTTTCTTGTTGATTGGCTTTTTGCTAAAGCTCCTCTTTTATACGGTAGTTCAACTTATTTTGGAACTTTATACTAGCTCATGTTTAGCCAATCAGATTTTTCAGTTCTTATTTATCTGCATCTTGCCCTTTCTCCCCTGCCGGGGGTGGGGTTGGGTTGGAGCTGAGGGTGTAGGCAGTAATCTAAGCCATGGAGGCTTAAACTGCCTGTGTTGCTCAGAAACTACTGTAGTTTCACCTACCTTCCTATATTGCTGGGGGTGGGGTAGGGACCCATGGTGCAGGCAATAGTCTAAGCTGTGGAGGCTGAAATTGCCTGCAGTTGCCCATAGAGACTGATGAAATTCTACCCACCTTCCTCTCCTGCCCTTGGTGAGATTGAAACTGATAGTGTGGGCAGTAATCTAAGCCGTACAGGCTGAAACTGCCTGTAGTTGCCCAGAGAGACTGTTGCAGCTCCAACCATCTCCTCCCCTGTGGGGGGGTGGGGTTGGAGCCCAGGTTGGGGTGGTAATCTGATCTGGGTGGAATGAAGCTTATCTCTACTGTCCAGGAAGTCACTGTGATTTTCAATCAGCCCTGCTTCCACTTCTTCCAGGGGCAGAATTGAAATGGAGGCTACCAGCTTCTTTCTGACTTAGTTTCAAACTTTAGCTGTACTTAGAAATGTACTCTAGACAGCTGAACTTGCTAATCAATAACCAAAGTCAGTGCATGGCCATCACCTCCTCCCCTGTTTTTGGGAAATAGAGCTTCCAATTCCAGCCAGGGAGTGGCTCCTGAGGTGGCCTGCCCTGCCATTTGGGTATGGGCACTAACCTCTACAGCATGGAGGTTTCTACTCACTAATCTTCACTGCAGATGACCAGCCTATACTTTCTGTTCTTCCAAGGATGGTGTGTGGTGCTCTTCTGGTCTCCTGAGTTTCCCAGACAGGGGATTTAGATAGATCCTGGCTGATTACTAATTGTGCTGTAGAAGGATCTGACTCTTAGAGCTCCCTACTCTGCCACCATCTTTCCTGTCTCCTCAATAATTTTTAAGAGTATAAAGGGGTCCAGAGACAAAAGAATTTGAGAACCACTGATCAATCCAATTGCCAGGAAAACTTACTTTTAACATTCTATCCCAAGAATTGTCTGTGTGAAGAATCTTCAATGTTCATATTTTACCTACATTCTTTTTATGATATATGTATTTTCTAAGACAATATATGCTTTCTCTGCCATGATCCTCACTACCTTCTAAGTCCTCATCAGCAGTGCCTTTAATATCTGTGCTTTATGATATTGTTTATTGATATTGTTTATGAATTCCAAAAATAGATATTGGATTATGTTTGTAAACTGGTCTGTTCCTCTGGCCATATTATATTGTATTGGATTCAGAGGTTTCACTCTTACTTGATTAAATTATGATTAAGGCTTTGATTGGGCCATGTCAGTAGGATGTTGGGTCCCCACCCCTTCATGGGCAGGAGAAAATGACAAGGTGGAGGTGTTAGTTGGAGTTTTAATGCTGGAGACCCGGGAAGTAAATACACAGAGCAGCAGATATGTGAGGAAAGAGAGAAGGCTCCGTTAGACATGGCAGAAGCCCCAGGAAAAGAGACAAGCTGTTCACCTGATAGTTTACAGCTGGCCTTATGGAGTGAGCACAGCAGCTGAGCCCAGAGAGGAATGAGCACCAGGAGAGAGTGGAGACTTATCCCAGTCTACAGATGATATTGGAAGAAGCTAGGACCACAGACCCTCAAGAGGAAGAGGAAGCCTGAACCCTTGCAGATGTCGGCAGCCATCTGGCTCCAACATGTGGCAACATACTTTGGTGAGGGAAGTGAATTATGCTTTATGGCCTAGTAACCATAAGCTTCTACCCCAAATAAATACCCTTTATAAAAGCCAACCAATTTCTGGTATTTTGCATCAGCACCCCTTTGGCTGAGTAATATGATGTCCATATTTCCACAACAAGTCTGTTTAAGACAACCTAGGCTTTTATTGTCATGCACCTCAAAATTCTTCCAAACTTTACCCACTTCTCAGAAGGAAATGAGGAACCTATTATTGGAAATGAGGAAAGGTAATTTTTATTTTAAAGTGGTAGAAAATTTAGTGGCCACTAAATTCTGTACTACTGTTGGGTGGAAAGCAGAACTTGTAAGTGATGAACTTTGATATTTAGATGAGGAAATTTCCAAGTGAACTGTTGAAGGTGTTGTATGGTTTCTCCTTATTGCTTATAGTAAAATTTCAGAGGAAAGAGATATATTGAGGAAGGAACTGTTAAGCAAAAAAAGCTGGCACTTGATGATTTGATATGTTCTCAGACTATCCAGATTGCAAAGGATATTGAAATTAGGAAATTCACTGTTGGAAAAGGATGCTTTGTAGAGACAGCCAAGGGTGTGACTGAACAAATGTTTGCTATAGAGATTAAGTGTGTGACTCGTGGCTCTTATCAACCAACTCTGAAGAAGTCAAGAATAGAGATGGGGTTACCCAGGAATGATCTGTAGAGGACTTTTTTTGTCTAATGGAATAGATTCTTGTGACATACACAGGAGACTCACAAGGGTTTTGAGGATGTTATATAGTAGAAATGCTGCCAGCTTGGACTGAAGGGTAAGGAGACACCGAGTCACAGACAGAGAGAAGAAGGCCATGTAAAGATGAAGACAGAAATTGGAGCTATGTATACCCAAGCCAAGGAAAGTCTGGAGCCATAAGAGATAAAGAAGAGTACTCCCTAGTGACTTTGGAGGAAGCATGGCCCTGCCAATATCTTATTTCAGGCTTCTGGCCTTCAAAAGAGAATACATTTTTGTTATTTTTAAGACACTCAATTTGTGGTAATTTGTTATGGAGATAAGCACAGGAAGACCCACAACCATATAACCCATGCAACCAGAACTGACTAGAGGTAGAGCCTTAGGAAGTATCATTTATGGATGGCCTATAACACGGCAGGCATTCTGTTAGGTACTTGATATAATTTATTTGTAATCCTCACAAGTTCTCTGAAGGTATGCATAATTATCCCTGTTTCATGGATGAGGGGACCTAAGTTTGGAGAAGTGGAATAATTTGTTCTGGGCAACAAAGCCAGTAAGAGTCTGACTTGGGAATTCAACCAAGCCCCAGGCCACATAAGCAGGAGGCACCTTTTAATTTCTTATGTGACATTTTCTTCTTTAGATTTTACATTGGGGGAATTCTGAATGTTCATAGTAGATGGTCAATAACTTCATTTTTGTAGGATGGAGCATAAATTTGCCCCAACGTAGGAGCTGAGACCTGCTTAGCTGTTTATGATTCTTTCTCTTTTCTCTCATGTTATTCCAGCTCCCTGGTCAGGATGAGAAATTCTAACTGTTCTCTACTCTCATGATAGACATTGTGGGCAGAAATCTTTTAGCGCAGAGATTCATTGACCTTTCAAGGGCTTCACTCAAATTAATGAGTGAAGATTAGCCTGTTTCTTTCAGAATGTAAATTGGAATTGGTGTAAGAGGAATTAAAAGGTAAATTGCATTTGGGGACTGAACATTTATTAGAAAAAGAGATCAAACCCCACATATTATTTCTTATATAACATGAAATATAAACCTTGATATACTTTATTCCTCCTGACCCACTAGCCTGAAAAAGAAACTATACCTTACTTTCATTAGTCTATTTAGAGCAACTTTAAGAGTTCCACTTTAACAATCAACTTAAAGTAGGTGAACAGGTTCATATCATTAACTCTCATTTCTATTTGCCACTGTAACTTAAAGTCTTAAAACCTAATGGTTATCATCCTTTCAGAAAGTACTTTGTGTGATTTTCTTATCTGAAGGATCAAAAGGAAAATAGTGAATAATTCATACAAATTCAAACTGATATATCTAGTTTACCTCTTTACTTATTTTATTTCTAATGTGAAAATACTTGAATTTAACATAGTCATGTCAGTGGTGTGTGTGTGGGGGGGCAATGCCAGCTACTTTGATAATAGTTTAGATTGTCCCAAAGAAAAAAATCTTTTTTTTTTTAAAGATTTATTTTATTTATTTATCCCCCCCATTGTTTGCACTCACTATCTACTTGTCCTCTCTTTAGGAGGCACTGGGAATCAAACCTGAGACCTCCCATGTGGGAGAGAGGCACCCAATTGCTTGAGTCACCTCAGCTCCCTGGTTTGTTGTGTCCCTCATTGTTTTTCCTCTTTGTGTCTCTTTGTTATGTCCTCTTGTTGCTTCAGCTTGCTGCGCCTGCCTGTTGCACCAGCTTGCCTTCTCCAGGAGGCACTGGGAACCAAACTTGGGACCTCCCATGTGGTAGGTGGGAGCCCAATCGTTTGAGCCATATCTGCTTCCCAGAAAAAATTCTTTTTTTTTTGGTTACATATCCCTCCCCTTTCTGCTTGCTCTTGCTGTGTGTTCATTTTTTTGTGTTTTTCTATGTCTGCTTTATCTCCCCCCCGCTGCGGGGACATGCCGAGTCAGCTCACTGCGCAGGAGGCTTTGCCCCGCTTGTGGGTGGCTCCGCATCCGTTCCCGGGCGGCTTTGCTCCATTCGCAGGCAGCTTTGCTCCATTTGCAGGTGGATTTTTGCTCCGTTCGCAGGTGGCTTTTTGCTCCGTTCGCAGGCAGCTCGCCCTGCCTGTGGCGGCTTTGCCCTGTGCGTGGCGGTTTTTTCCCTGCCCACGGTGGCTCCGGCCCGCCCACGGCGGCTTTGCCTTCTCAGGCGGTCTGCCCGCTCGGAGAGGTCCCCAGGAACTGAACCCGGGGCCTCCCATGTGGTGTACCGGCCCGCTATCCACTGGGCTACAGCCCCCCCCCCCGAAAAAATTCTTAAGATGGCATATGATAAGTTCAGAGAAATCTAAACAATTAATAAAATATTTTTAAGTATATTCCTCTGATTTGATATCAATTACTTTATATATTTCTTTATTCAGAATTATCTTTATTCATGGATCTTATTATGAAAAATAAGATGAGTCTCTATTTTCTTTGCTTTCTTATATTAATTCATGGCATATATTTTCTCATGTGCATCGTTGTTTTAGTTTCCTAAGCCGCTCCAACAAGTACCATGAAATGGGTTGAGTTAATAATGGGAATTTATTCGCTTATGGTTTTGAGGCCAGGAAAATGTCCAAATCAAGGCATCATCAAGGTGATGCTTTCTTCCTGAAGATTGGCTGCCTGCCTGCAATCCTTGTCTCCTCTGTTACATGGCATAGCACATGGTTGTGTCTGCTGGTCCCTCCCTTCTCTTCTGAGTTTGTTGATTAGATCTTTCAGTTTTTGTGGCTTTCTCTCTCTCTCTCTCTCTCTCTCTCTCTCTCTCTGAATTTCATTCTTTTATAAAGAACTCCAGTTATGGGATTAAGACTCATCTTGATTGAGATGGAACATACCTTAATTGAAGTAACTTCATTCAAAGATCCTACTTACAATGGGTTTATACCCACAGTAATGGATTAAATTTCAGAACATATTTTTATGAGGTATATACAATTTCATACCGTCACAAACATATAGTGTCTTTGTGGACATTTTTGGTCTCCCTCTCCAGAGTACAAACTTAGAGGCCCTGCCATTACTCTTTGTATCCTTTACCAGAAGTAACACAGTGCTTTGCATAATTATGTGTGTCCAACAAGTAGTCATGTGAAGAAACTATTACTGATTACACATGCTAAAGTTTTCTCAGAACTTTAATTTTAATTCTATGTAGGCTTCTTTATTATAAAGAATTTAGAGCTCAAAACTTGAGTCTTACTTAGATTTATCTATCTACCATCTCTCTCTCTTTCTCTCTGTCTCTAATCTATTTATATTATCTAAATGTGTTAGTGTAAAATGTAGGAATCACCTGATTAAAATTACTACCGTTTGTCTTGTTAGGATTGGCTTGGTCAGTTGGTTTTGCTGGAATAAAAGCTATGTTCTTTGATCACAGATTGGATTCCCATCATCACTGTCATAAAGCTTTGAAGCCTTAATATAATTACAATAGGGTGAAAGAATATAGGTGGTTTGGGAAAAATCTCACGTTCTAGTCATTTGGACACAGGTTTAAAAGGGAACAAAACTTAATATTTAGGATGAAATAAAAAAATGTCTGGAAAAGAAAGGACATAGAATATGTGTGTCAAGGAAGTGATATTTTCTATGATGAAAAACTAAAGATATGCATTCCAGGGATTGTACTGGTAAATTCTCCAGAACTAATTTGCCATATGTTGTATTTGGGGACAAGAGTAAGGTGTCCTCACAATGCAGCCAACTGGAGAGTAATCATCTAATTTTTATTCTTGGGAAATATGACTATTAGTCAGCCAAAGGGAAGCTGATGCAAAATATCAGGAATCTGTTGTTTTTTATAAAGGGTATTTATTTGGGGTAGAAGCTTACAGTTACCAGGCCATAAAGCATAAGCTACTGCCCTCACTAAATTCTGTTGCCACATTTTGGAACAAGATGGCTGCTGATATCTGCCAGGTTTCAAGCTTCCTGGGTTCCTCTCTTCCTGGGTCTGGTTTCTCTCCAGGCTCAGCTGCTCTGCTCTCTCCACAAGGCCAGCTGTAGACTATTAGGTGAACAGCTCGTCTCTCTTCCTGGGACCTCTGCCTTATCTAATGGAACCTTCTCTCTTTCTCATCTGCTTCTCTGTGTGTTTACTTCCTGGCTCCAGGATCAAAACTCCAACCTCCCGTCTCTGTGGAGGGAGCTAGGACTCAAGGGAGCTAGGACTCAAGGTCCTACTGAAGTGGCCCAATCAGAGCCTTAATCATTATTTAATCCAATATAATCTAATATGCCCAGAGGAACAAACCAGTTTACAAACATAATCCAATATCTATTTTTTTGGAATTCATAAACAATATCAAACTGCTACAATGACCTACTATAAAAGTACTTGTATTGAGGTCAAGAGGAGTGACATAATGACAGTGGTAAAGAAATGAATGGCTTTCCTCCTGAGAGCATCGTTTATAGAGAAAGAAAATTTGGAGAATAATGTCTTATCCATTTGTCTCCAGGAGAAGAGAAAGGTAGCTAGATGACTAACAGTGCTAGCAGGAGCCTGAGCCAGTGACTAAGAACAGAGGTTGCTGGAGAATAAGACAGACCTAGGTGTGAATCCCAGCTATGCCTGTTTGGCCCTGGGCGAATCACTTAACCTCTACCTCAGTTCCTTATCTGTAAATAGTCACAATAATTACTGCTGACTTCCTAGGATTATTTTGAGAATTATAAAAGACCACATTTTTGAAAAACTTTGTATATAATAAGCATTCAACAAATGGTAACATGAAAGATAAAACAAAACAAAACAAAACAAAACAAAAAAAAAAACCCAACCCAAATCATTCTTTATACAGAAATATTCTTAGGGAAGAGAATGATAATTCATCATGATATTCTAGCTTGATGAGAATTTAAGAGCCTGCAAATGTCACCTCAAATTCTACATACTCTAAGTAACCTCCTATATTCTACTTTTTAAAAAAGAGGAATTAATTCAAATTAGACACAAAGATGCCTACAATATAAAATAATATATCTGCATTCTTGATTTTACATCAATTTCTTGTAAAATATGTAGTATAGAAGTCAACAGTGCTTTATTATCTCCTTAGTGCACTGATAAAATCAATATTCAGAAACCACAAAATAAAAACTCAGCTTTGAATTTTGGTGTATTTACCAAAATGTAACATCTTGTAAACCTGAAACAATCAGTGGTTCATACTCATTTTTTAAATTGGGTAAATAAATAGAATAAACTGTCTCTTGATGGTAGACTGTCAATCAGCAATATAAAGCTTTCTTTAGAAGCATTAATTGTCATTAAATATAATTTCTTGCCTGGTTTCCTTAATGGGGGAGTGAGTTTTGGGGCTTGAATTTTACTATGCCCCTTACTTCCCTTCAGAGTAATGTTAAAAAAAATCCTAAAGATTTGAATTATATAGGGATCCAGACATCAGCGTTATTACTGATAAAGGGCAATGCCAGAGTTATATATGCAATCTTTAATATTTAAGAATAACTGCAATATATTACTGCCTAATGCTCCTGCTAGTTGACAAGTACTGCCAAGTGTAAGCAGACATCCCTTGGGAACTAGAGGTCTCAGGGTGGAATACACGGTGTTCTCATGTTCTCCCACGTGAATATATTTAGAGATGGAATCAGCTTGAAATGAACATTAAGGACAGCCTTAAAGGGGAAAGGAAGTCATAGCTGGGCAGTTTTATCCCTTTGTTTTGCTGATGGGGTAAGTTATGTTCTCACTGTATGCAAATGTCTCTGGGTTTCAAACAGAAATATATTTTTCCATGATAAAAATAGGAATAAAAAGAAAAGTTGAAAAATAAAAAAATTGCTCATATGTCCACCACCCCAATATAATTACTATGAGCACTTTCCTGGGCATCATTTAATTTTTCACAAATCTATAAAAGTACCAAGGAAAACATCTTTTATTCTACTCTTTCTACTCAAAAATATAACAAATTTTCAGTCACAACATAATATACCTAAACATATATTTCATGATAGCACAGTGCATAACATTTCACCAAATGGATTTAGCACAATTTATTTAACCAGTCATCCTATAGTTATTTTCAGTTTTCTAATATTGCAGATTTTTGTTTGCTAATATAAATAATGCTGCTGTAAATATCATTCTGTATAAAAGCTTTGCTGTTTTAGATTTCTTACCTTAAGAAAGATTCTCAAGAATAGAATTTCTGGGTCTAGTAGCATAAAGTATATTCCTTCAGGATATTTCTAGTAGGAGGTAAAGAAACACGTTTTCTCCTAATAAACACCTAGTCAGTTATTCTGAAACTTGGTACCTGAAGGTTGTCCTGATGAGCAATATTTTAGGAATGGCAACAGGACATAGGAGGCCTGTGTATGGGAGTTGCATTCTGTCACTGATATTGATCTTTCTAGCAGCACTACTACCAGGAGAAAATCCTGACCTTCAGTGCTGCTGCTCTGATGCACAATAGGAGTTCAACAGAAAAATGAGAATTATATCAACCCAATGAATTCATTAAGGAGAGAGAGAGGAACTAAAATTTGTTGAGTGCCCACTTGGCTCTAGCAAATTTCTAGTTATTTCACATGTATCACTGTTGTGATTTCGTGGTGGGGATTGTTGGATGAATCCTACCATGCATCTCTTTTTGCCTCAAACTTTCTCTTCAATGAAGACAACTGAGTCAAACAGCATAGACCTGAATCAAACAGAGCTCAAGATTTCAGCTATATTATTGGTACAGCTGGATTGGAGGATACAAAAGGCTTCCTAATCCCCTCTGAGCCTAGACCTTGAAATGCAACTGGTTCTGATTTATCTCCCTGCTTATAGATGAGAAGCTGGAGTTGAGAAAGCAGGCCCATCTGGTCTTCTTATCACAGCTAACTTAGAAACACAGGTGCCCACTGTATAAGATTACAGGTAGGCCCAAGATGACAATGCCCTGTCTGCATGGCATTGTAGCATCTTGGTTCTGGTCAACATTGTCCAATAGTTGCCTTTCTGTAAACCCAATCAGGTTAGCTACTCCTCCTTCTCTGGGAAGGGAGTGAGGTGGGGAAGATGTGTCCTCATGGAAACAAGAGAATGGGAACTAGGTTCCAGACCCCTCATTCTCCCAAATAACCACAAATAGTCATGAAAATAATCCTATGAGGATTAGAAGCCCATATTTTGTAGATAAGGAACCTGAGGTTCAAATATGTTAAGCAAATTCCCAAGGTCACAGAGCCAAACAGCAAATGGCTGAGTCAACATTCAAAGCCATGTAGGTCTGACCCCCAGGCCCATGTTCTTTCTGCCCGTGTGGATGAGCACCACTGCTTTCAGGAACACCATCTCTTTCCAGTACATTGATATTTTAATAGAGGCTTTTGGAGACATTGCACCTTGAGTGATAGGACGAACTCTGATGGTGGGAATTTCAGACCACTTGGTAGACAAGAGGGATTGAGATTTGGGGGCAAATTAGCCTTTTGACATGTCTCAAATCATGAATCCATTTATAGCATTTGGAACAGCTATAATGATCAGCTTAAACTCAAAAAATGAGAGGGAAAAATTGGTATCTAAAATCTAAAACAGCATTTTAAAAGGGTGTTTTATTGTTATATAATTATATGATTTAAACTTAAAATTATTTTATAAAATAATTATCACAGGAAATTGCATTGTTGCATGCTTCATATATTTCATAGGGCATGCTTGTTTTTTTAAATCATGTGCAGAATGAAATTTTAAAAGACACCCTTTCAAAGAAAAAATATTTTATCACTTATAACAATTAAATTATTTAATTTTATTACCTTAAAGCTTCTCCTAAATTTTTTATTTACTCATGATAGTGCTCACTTTTTAAATTATAAAGTAATTTATATTACTTTCAAAACTTGAAAAATAAATGAAGTAAAAACAGCATCCTTAATCCCATGATCGTACACAATCACTTTTAAAATTTCTTTTGCATTTATTGTCTTTAAAAATTTTTTTGCCCATTTTTCCACTGTGTGCAGTCAACAGAATTTTATTTCTTCCACCAGAACTCTGGGTTCCATAATCAAACTCCTCGGAATCCTTCTTCTATCAATAACTCCTCATCTTCCTAAATCTTTAAAATTTCTTCTCTCTGGGTTCTTATTTTTCTTTTGGCATATAAACAAAACAAGCCCTGCTGGTCAAGGGTATGCATCTATTCTGTAAACAGTAGTTTTAACATAGATATTTACTCTTTTAAACTCTAAGTAAGGACCCCTGTCTCTGTCAGAAGAGATAGTCCCCTGTAGGTTTCTTGTGCTCCTCTCTGTGGGCTAGTTGTGCCAAAAATGCAAGGCTGATTGGGCCTTTTCTCATTATTGTTTATCCAATTGGTAACCTTGATAGATGGGGTAACATTTTTGCTCCCTCCAGACAAAGAGCAGGTTTGTTTACTGCTTGCTGCAAGAGTAATGGGTTCCCCAAGCCCAGTGTTCCTTGGGTGCAATGCAAACCCACTCTCTGCACTGGATCGATTTGAACCCCTTGCATCACGTGCCCTGGAAGGAAATTTGGGCCAAGGGAACATTCACAAATATGCTCATACTCACGGCTCTTGCTGTGCTGTTACTAATAAAGTCCTTTATCTCCAGCCCAGAAGTCTTGTGTTTTCTGCCAGTATCCATGGCATAGCAACAGGCTAATTTATTAATTTGTAAGTAGAGTAAAATCAAATCCCAGACTCAACACCACCCACATGTGGGTCATTGGTCAGCTTGGCCTCCACTACAAAGAAAAACAAAAATAGTTAACTTGCCCTAGATATAAAGAGAAGTTTCTGCTGTCACCTCAGGATCCTCCCTGCAGTCAGCTTGATTCATACTTAGCCTTCTTAAATTCATGATAGCTTTTATTTTCATCTGTGATGTTTCATGACAAATGAGAAGCCACAATTGCATCTCACGTCAACCTTTTACTGGACCCTCAATCTGTTTCATCGTGGTAGCACTGTTTCAGAATTAAGCAAATTAACTTAAAACTTTGAACATAAATACAGATTGTCTGGCTGCCCTATTTTCCTTCTGTGCTCTATCCTGGATGAGCCAGAGCTCACGACCTCTCCTTTGAAGCACCTGTCTTCACTCAGATTTCAGAGAACCAGATCTCTGATGGTTCATGAGACATTATACTTTTGTAGATTAGCTGCATTTTTCT
The DNA here is from genome assembly GCA_004027955.1 of Chaetophractus vellerosus. Classification (NCBI taxonomy): domain Eukaryota; kingdom Metazoa; phylum Chordata; class Mammalia; order Cingulata; family Chlamyphoridae; genus Chaetophractus; species Chaetophractus vellerosus. Next base: position 7,609 of record PVKH010003069.1, on the reverse strand, counting down.
TACTGATAGGAAAAGAGTGATGACCTTTTTAGCTTTCAACATACTATGCAGAAGATAGAAACTACATCACTTATTTTATTTTATTTTTTTTAAAAGATTTATTTATTTTATTACATATCTCTCCTTCCCCCCACTGTGGCGATGCGCTGAGAGTGGTCACTGCGCAGGCGTGGCTTTCCCCGCTTGTGGGCGGTCTCTGTGTCCGTTTACGGCCGGCGCTTGATTCAGTTCGCGGGTGGCTGGCTGTGCTCCATCCACGGGCGACCTGCCCTGCCCGTGGCGGCTCTTGCCCTGTCCGTGGCAGCTTCTTGCCCTGCCCACAGCGGCTCCGGCCCGCCTATGGCGGCTTGCCATTCTCAAGGTGGTCTGCCCGCTAGGAGAGGTCCCCGGGAATCGAACCCAGGGCCTCCCATGTGGTATGCCGGTGCCCTATCCACTGGGCTATCGAGCCGGCCCCCTACATCACTTATTAAACAAATATTTTCTCCAGTGAATTGAAATGACACATCATCTTTCAAGTTCTCCTATATACTTAGTTTTGTTACCAAAATTTCTTATAATTGTAATAGAATTGTAAAGGATTTTTTTTGGATTTTAAAGATATAAAACCATAGCATTTACAAATAGGAATAAAATTGTCTCATCTATTTCAACATTTATATTTGATATTTCAAGCACTAGGACTTCCAGGGGTTTGTTGAATGTTAGAGATGATGGTGAATATTCCTTGCTTTTGCTGATTTTAATAATACATCAGTATTTTACTATTTAATATGGCTTTTACTGGTTTTTGTTAAAAAAGCAGCTTCTTTTCATTCCTATTTAAATACTTTTTAAAATTAGCAATGAGTGTTTTATATTATTGAATGCTTTTTTGACATCTAAGTAGATAATATAAATTGATTACAGTATAAGCTAAATGGGCATTGAAAAGACCATAAAATTTTTTTTGAAATTAATGGAATAGAAAATAAATACAAAGAAAGAGAAATAAAATAAAAATCTGGTTCCTTAAAAGATCAATAATAAAATTAGACTAAGATCACAAAAAGAGAGGTGATCAGACCATTGTAGTTTTCCTGTAAGAAGATTACAACACCAACTGTAAAGTCTTCTTTTTTTGTTTTTTTTTTTTGTTACATATTCCCCCCCCACACCCTTTCTGCTTGCTCTTGCTGTGTTCATTTCTCTGCGTTCTTCTGTGTCCGCTCTGTCTCCCCCTGCTGCAGTGACGCGCCAAGTCATGTCACCACTCAGGCGGCTCTGCTCCGTTTGCGGGCGGGTCTGCTTCCGTTCATGGGTGGATCTGCTCCATTTGCAGGTGACCTGCCCCATCCATGGCAGCTCTGCCCCGCCCATGGTGGCTCGCCCTTCTCAAGGCAGTCTGCCCACTTTGGAGAGGTCCCCGGAAACCGAACCCAGGGCCTCCCATGTGGTGAACCGGCGCCCTATCCACTGGACTACAGCCGGCCCCTGATAAAGTATTCTTGTACAAAATATTGAAACCAAATCTATCAACATCAGAAGCAACCACCAGGTTACAGAAAATACAGAGGACAGAGAAAGATGCTTAAGTACACCATAATGCAATTAGCAAAATCCAGACTGTCTTTGTATCAGACAGATGATCTGCTTTCTTCAGTAAATAAATGACAAGGAAAAAAATAGATGGATAGGGAATCTATTGAGTAAAAGAAATTTGAAAGACCTATCAGCCATTTACAATCTGTGGCCGTTATTCATATCAAACACACAATCTACTTAAAATTATGATTTTTCATGAGATAAATGGAAATTTGAAAAATGGATTTTCATTTTATTAAGATATTCTTATTAATTCTTTAATATTGATGCTATGTAAAAAAGGATTTCTTATCTGTAGAGATAAAAATATTTAGGATAAATACTTATGAAGTTATTTGGTATTAGGTTCAAAATAATATAGGGTGGGGAAAATTGGGTGGAAGTTTAATGAACATAAGTGGCTAAATTTGGTATTTGTTGAAATTGAATGACATGGAGCTCAGTATACTTTTCACTAGCTTTGTATATATTTTAAATTTGAACCAAAGTTTCAAAGGACTCTGGGGGAATTGTTATAAAGCCCCAAATTCTGCCATATAATCAGGGCAAAAAAAAATGAAAATGGATTTATAAAAAGAGCAATAAATTAGGTAATCCATGATTAAATATCTAGATGTCTAGAAAAACATAAATTACCTCAAATAGCCCAAGAGGAGAGAGACATATTTACAGTAATCACCATGTAAGAAATTGGAAAGCTTTTAAAAGATAACCATAAGGATGTCATCAGGCCCAAATTGTTCTATACCTGAATTCAATCTAGCTTTCAAAGAACACATAATTCCTCCGTATTTACTCTCTCAGTTTGCCAGAGCTGCTGTGAAAAATACCACACAGTGGATTAGCTTAAACAACAAGCATTTATTGTCTCATGGTTTTGATGGCTTCAAGCCCAAAATTGAGATGTCAGCAAGGACAGGCTTTCTCCCGGGGTCCGTAGCGTTCTGGTGACGGCAGCCCTCCATCGCATGGGGGTTTCTCTCTCCTCTCTGGCTCTTTCTGGCCTCTGGCTTCTACTGACTGCATCCAAATTTCCTCTTCTTATAAGACCTCCGGTCACATGGATTAATACCCACCTGATTCATTTTGGCTACACCTTTACTAATAATATCTTCAAAAGTTCCTATTTACAAATGGGGTCACAACCAAGGAATGTGAATTAAGACTTGAACATGTCTTTTGTGGGGTACATTTACTTTCTTAGAACATAGAAAAAGATGCAAAATTATTTTCTGTAAAAATAATTTTACAGAAACAACTTTAATACTGAATACTAGTAGAGATAATTTAAAGAAAAATAAACGTATGACTATAGATACAAATATCATAAATAAAACATTAGCAAATGAAATTTAGCAATGTAGTAAAAGAATAATAAACCATAAGCAAGTAGTTTTTTGGTTTTCATGGTTGCAAGAATAGTTCAACATTAAGAAATCTATCAGTATAAATCATTACCTTAGCAGATTAAAGAAGAAAAACATGTAATTATGTTGATAGGTGTTTTCCCCTTTTTAGTATTGCTGTGTATATCTAGACAGTATATATTAGAACAATTGTCTCCCAGTTTGCAGATGACTTCTCTTGGTCACCAGCAAAGTTTCTAGTCCATAAACTTGCTTGATGGAGAAAAAGGGAAGGAAGGGTAAAGAAGTCTTTCTCAGTTCTTCTAGGCGAGCAGGTTGCTACAGCCAGTCAAATCAAGTTCAAATCGGTTCAAATCAAGCTCATTATGTGGTACAGAATCATTATAAGATATATGATGATTCAGATTGCTCTAATGACTAGGGGAATAGATTTTGTGTCTTATTAAAATGCAAATTATCCTGGCAGGATAATATATTCAGCTTTACTTGCCAATTACAGCAGAGGAGATTTTTTTAGGGACATGGAGAGGAAGAAAAATGTTTTGGCTATGTAAAGGTAGGGAGAAAGGTGCACCATTAAGAAGGCAAAAGCACTTCAGGGAATCAATTTTACTGACTTCATAATTTGGTGTATGGTGTACCCTAGTGGGAAATGTCATGCTGAATGTCTATGCTCTAATCACAGAGATCTCATCCAGAAAGGGACGGGCAGATTCTTAGGGAAGGGGATTAGTACTCAGGAAATGCTTCCCTTAGTCCCAATGTTTTGACAGGTATTTTAATAATAGTAAGCACTATGACTGTTTACAATTTATAAATGATGAGACGAATTTTAGAGAGCTTAAGTAACTTCCATAAGGCAACCCAACTATTAAAATGCTAAGCCCAATTTTAATTCCAACTTTGGCTATAAGGGCAGTGTTGTTTCATTAAATAACTAAAGGAAAGAATAGTCAACTACACCATTTTTTTTCAAATAATGAGACTATGTGATGGGCATTACACACGCATATTATACACAGCATACAAATAAATATTTCATTTACCGATCTACTAAAAACTCGAGGGAGATTCAGAAAGACAGAATGTCCTTTTTGTTAAGAAAAGTAACCAGGCTAGATTATTTTATTACTTTAGTGTATACATGTTTAATTAGGCATTACAACCAGGCAAGCTGTTTTTCTCTTTTCATAGTCCAGGTCATATATATATGGGGGTGGTGTAGGAGACAGAGGCAGCTATCATCCTTTCTAATATGCTCTTTAGCAAATCATGATTTAACATTATCTGGTAATTGAAATATCACATTTTTGCATCTTTAAACAATTTGTGAAGGAGCTTCCTTTAGGAAACTCTGTCCTTGAAGCAACTGCTTACCAAAGGGTTTGCAGCTTGGGTTTGTAGTTTCTATTTCAAAGCAGAGTAAGAAATAAACTGAGTTTTTCCTTAGCAGAATTGTATAGCTTAAATTGTTTTTGTAGTTTATTTTTCTCATATACTTAATTAGTTTTGGCAGTCTAGATTGGCTAGAAAATGTAATAATACATTATATGAGTATATTTTACATACACAAGTATATATGCGTATATATGAATGTATGCATATTCAAACAAATTATCTTAGCATTTTTGCTAGTTTATCTTTGGAATGAATTTTTAGAAGTGGCTTTGATATTTATTTATAAAATTCTTAGGTATTGTAAAACCAATGTCTGTAGCTGCTTTTTTCCTAATCAGCAATTTGTTTCCTCATAGCCTTACCAACAGAATCAGTTGTCGTACTTTAACCGCCCAATCTGAGGTTAGAGATGGTATCTTAATTTGCATTTCTCTTGTTTTCAGTGTGGTCTGGTATATTCACTTATGTTTAAGAGTCACTTATGTTTCATTCAATTCACTTTTTCTAAGCTGATGAGGTCTTTTGTCCATTTTTTCCATCGAGTTGTTTCTTTTTTTTCTCTTGGTTTTCAGGTCTTTATCTAAAAATTATTCTGGCCCTTTGCTGGAGGAACGCTGTAAGTTTCTATCCCCGTTTGTTATTTATTTCATTGACTTTACATTGCTTATTTTGCCATGAATTAAACAAAAATTTTGATGTCAAACGTATCGATCTTTTATTGTTTCTGAGTGTGTAGTCAGGGTTAGGAAACTTTCTACACCCCCAGGATATGTAGTAGTTCTAGTCTTGTACTTACCTTCTTCCAGTACTTGGATGGGTTTATTTTTTATATTTAGATGTTTGATTCATTTGGAGTTTATCTCTGTGTATACAATTTTATCTTTTTCCATATTAAAAAAGTGCAGTCAGTTTTGCTTTAAGTTTGTTTTGAAGATGCAAGTTAGCCCAGTACAATTGATATATTAAGGAACAATTTGAACATAACACTAATTTTTCATTTGCTCTGTGTGATTTGGCTTGTGAAAAATACCAGGTGAACACAGAAAACCATACCAGCTGAATTGAACTATGTAGGAAGACACAAATACACACACCCATCTCAAATGCCTACAAACTACCTCCTTTCACCACTTGTCTTATCCTACGTGGCTGTGCTTTGATATTATTTCACATTTGTAAACTTTTCTGCGTGTAAAAAACACCCATTCAACAGCCCAAACATGTCTAAGCATCCTAGTTCAGAAATGTCAAGCAATGCATGCAAGAGGAAAGCTGTAAATATTGAGAAAAACCTTGAAATAGTAAAGGTTTTGAAAGAAAATAGAAAACAGGATATCTCCTAACCAACTAGCATAAAGGAATCCACATTGTGGACTATCAGAGATAACACCACAAAAATAAAAAAAAAAGTCTATGTTTGCAACAACTTCAAGTAATGAGAAGTCCATAAGAAACAAGGTCTAAAGAAATAGAAGAAATGGAAAGATGGTAGGCTATGGATTGAAGACCAAAGGGTGTCAGCAACAGCCTTTCTCACAAAGAGAAAGCACAATCTATATACAAAGACCTTAAAAGGAAATCAACAAAACCTGCAGAAGTGGCTTATTTTTAGGTAGATGTGGCAGGTTTGACTCTCTTTAGAGAGTTTTTATCTCCCTGGTGAAGCTGCAAGTACAAAAGAGAAAGGCATAAAGGAATTTCTAGTCATTAGAATTTCTAGCAGTTAAAGAGAAGTTAAGCAAACTAAGTTAAGCAGTTAATTGAAGAAGAATGTATGTTTTATGAAATTTCAATTTTGATGAAACATGCCTTGAAGGACCTACATCTCAAAGGCAAAAAAGAGACATACTTCAGGATTTAAGGCTGTGAAAGATCAAAAATCGTTAATAGCCCTCCTTCTACCACTTCACAGCAATTCACAAGCTACAAACTTTCCTTCCTACCATACATGTATACAAGCAAATTTCAAGTCCTTTTCAAGACCAAAAGCCATTTCTATTTTAGTATTTATATATTTCTTAACTATTTAATATGTATACAGCTTGCTATTTTTTATTAGATTCCTATCTTTTTTAATGTGTGTCACTGATGCAGCTTTCGAGTGTTCTACTCCTTATCCCATTCCCGCCATACATTATGTGTTTTTTATTGTGTGATTTTTACAGTGGGGTGATTTTTTAGGAATTCATGGTTCATGTTATAGCAGAACTGACACTACCTATTTTCTCCTTGATTTGAAATGTTGTCTCTATCTTTAATTACATTTTCATTGCACTTTCCTATTCCTGAACATTCACTTTTGCTCCATTGATCTGTCTGACTACTCATATGCCAATAGTGTATATTATTTTAAATTTTTGAGATGTGATAATGTTTAGTATCTAGTAGAGCTAGATATTTCTCCTCCCACCCACCCTCATTTTTCCTCAGTTTTCATATACTATTTCTAGCTTGCTTATACTTCCATATGAACTGTAGAATCAATTTTTATTATTTCTAGGACAAAGATGATTTAATTGGAATCACATTAAATTCATAAATTGACACAGGGAGAACTGACATCTTTATGATATTGAGTCTTCTTAGACTTCAAGAAATATTTCCGGAAACTACCTTTCATTTATTCAAGTCTATATTGGTATCTGTGACAGTTTGAATTCTGTGAATCCCAGAAAATATTATGTTTTTGAATTAATCCATTTTTGGGAGTGTGGGGCCCTTTCATTGCATTAGATTCAGCTAAGGGACCTTGATTAGGTCGCTTCTGATTAGATCATGTCAGTGAGGTGTGGCTCAGGTTGGGTCTCCACCCTCTTGCTGGGTCTTATATAAACTGAGAACACATAGAAAAGGGAGCTCTGCCATTTTGATCTTGTCATATGAGAGACAGGACTCCAGGATTGCCTACAGCTGCAGAAAGACAGAGAAGCCCCGAGGGCCTCAAGGAGGCAAGGCCCAGGGAGGGTTGCCTGATTGCCCACAATTGAGCTATAGGAGAAAGAAGAGAGAGACCGGAAGGCCTGCCATTTTGCCTCACCCCATGGCAGGACTCCAGGATCTGCTAGAAGTCACCCTTTGGTGAGAAAGCATCTCTCATGATGCCTTGATTTGGACATTTTCACAGCCTCGGAATTGTAAGCTTTTAGCCCAAACAATCACCTGTTATAAAGGCCAGCCCATTTCTGGTATTTGCATTGGCAGCCTCTGGCAAACTAATACAGTATTTTTTTTTTAAGGTTTATTTTATTTTTATTTATATG